>JBBMEF010000023.1:1512932-1540967 GCA_037832685.1 Sicyos baderoa
ATGAAGTATATCCTGGATTATGAGTATTATCTCTGAAATATAGTGAAGATCTACTGTTATTTCTATCCTTTTGGTTTCTGGTGTTGTGCGTGTATTTCTGGAAGCCAGTTAGGTATCGCATACCTAACACATTCTCGATAACTTAAGAAAACTATCAAAACATCACTAGGCAGAGAACAATACCGAGTTAACTTCAGTAACTAAAATTTTCTTTTGATATCCGTGAGTGTCCGGGCCGGCTTGTACGTACCTCGACTATTCTCACAGGCCCTACAACATTTGAAGAGAGGAAACTCTATTATGGATCGTGGTCTACGTTTCGGCATCGACTGGCTCAGTCAAACATAACCGGATCGACTCTTGAACTGAAGCAGAACTTCACGAGGATTGATTATCGACCATGCTCGATTTCTTAGTCTTATTGTATTCGAGGATAGGCTGTTGCTTTTCTTTTCTCTATAAGCCTCCTGTACTCGGCTATTATGACCTACACTATGTAACTCTTTCATAATATCAATGAAATTGTTTCGTTTTCTATCCAAAAAATAAAATTGGATGTCGAGAAAATACAAAATAAATTATTTTCCGAGTAGGTGGCAACTATAGATTGAAAATTTGAACTCATTACCTCTAAGTTACTTATGCCATTGTTGACCACTAGGTCAACTCCATGATAAGTTTTCATTAACTACAAATTCACTGGAATTCGATCCTAGTTTCTCCGATACCACAACCCTACGACTCTAACAACTATCCACTTCGAGTAGAATACAAAGATTTACAAAACCTAAAACCCTAACCAATGCAAACAATCAGATTGAAGCAAGAAAGAAACGGACGGACCTGTGCCGGTGCCGGTGGGATCGCCGCCCTGAACAATGAAGTCCTTGATGATCCGGTGGAAGATGGTATTGTCGTAGCAGCCTTCGAGACAGAGCTGGACGAAATTCCTGACGGCTTTTGGAGCTTCCTTAGGCCATAGCTCGATGTCGAGCGGGCCACAAGTGGTGTTCAAAACCACCTTCCCCCTCGTCGGGGGCTCCAATACGTAAACAGTCGACATTTTCGCTCAATTTTCTGAACCCTAACGGCTCTCGCCGCCACGGCACCGATACGGAGGAGCAAGTCTGGAAATTTTCCGCGCGTTCCAGTGAACGGCGTCGCATCCGTCAGCGTGTTTTCGCTTTATATTTCATAAGTAAAGTTTTTTTCTTCCCTTTTTTTCTTTCAAAATAATATTTTTGTCTAGGTTTTTTTTTTCTTTAAACAAGTTTTTTTAATTTTACCTATATATTTTCAAATATTACATTTAAGTTTAGATTTTTTTTTTTTTTTTTAATATCCGTGACTGTTCGGGTCGGCTTGCGCAAACCCCGACTAGTGTCACGGGGTATACCGTTTGACCATACAACATTTGGATGCCAAGGAAACTCATAGTAGGTTTGAACACATCACCTCAATGCCCCTTCTGACCAATTGAGCTACCCCATGATGATTTACATTTGGATGTCAAGGAAATCTATAGGAGGTTTGAATTGATCACCTTATACACCACAATGTCCTTTTTGACCAATTGAGCTACTCTATGATGATTTACATTTAAGTTTAGACATTTATAATACAATCGATCAAAATATAATAAATTTGAGAGTAAGAAGAACGAAAATATTATATTAACAAATTAAAAATGAATGTTGAAATATAACGCAATATACCGAAATAATCAATGACGCAATGGTTTTATTTGGTTGTAAACCAGCTCAACATCAGCGTCACGGGTTCAAACTCGTAAGAATCGGTATTTGTAATTCCCTCCCTCAAACTTATACTAAACAAAAAATATTAACACAATATAATTATCATAAGGCATATCGGGAGGGTCGGTGGCATAATGATATGGTGAAAATGCAGTTCAATCTTTAAAATTACATTTAATATACACAAAATCTAGCATTTTCATTTACTTCCATAATAATAATAATAAAAAACATGGAATGGTGTTTGTTTGTCAAATTTAAAGAGATTTGGACTATTCTTAAAAAAAAAATTAATTACATTTGACGTATTGTAATTATTCAATATAATTTCTCATTTCAAACTACTCCAAATAACTTATAATTTATAACCGCTTATTTTCAACTTCTAAAAATAATTTTTTATTTTTAATTATTCATTTTTAATCATTCAAAATGACTTAATTTTAATCACACATTTTTAATGATTTATTTGTAACTACTTAAAATTATTATTTATTTCAAATTCAAACCCAAATAAACTATTATTTCTAACTCATTTGAAAAAAACACATTCAACCTTTTTTTTTTTTGTTTAATTTTATTACAACTCCTCTATATAAATGTACCTTCTTAAGTTATTATAAAAACTTCAAACTTTTTATTCTTTAAAATAATTTATCAAACTAACTCTTCATACAAACAACCTAACCCTCTATAAAAAAAACATTGTTCTTAAATAGTAGAAAACAAAAATCAAGTCTTCAAGTATTTGCTTAACTAGTCTTGTACACATAAAATTTGCACTTATTTTTGTAAGTTTAACCTAAATGTTTCGTCATATAGACAATAATACCCCTTGAAGAACAAATATTTTTTTTGGGAAAATGACGCCTCTCTCTCAGTTTTGCAGTCATCTCAGATCCAAATGGTAAAACGATAACCGGTTTCGTTAACGAGCAGCGGCGAAGCTCATCGGCTCTCCGGCAGATCTGTGGCGCTACGTGATTTTCCGATCAAGAATTTCCAGATCCGGACTACTGTCGTTACGGAGGTCCGGAAAATGGAGATAGAGAATGCAGAGGACCTTGCATCGTCGACGGCTTCCGCTCTCCTTCCTCTCGCCTCCGCCGCGCAGCAGCCGTACGTGTCGGAGCTCCTTTCTTTCACACTCGATCGCCTAAACAAGGTAATTTCTGAATCTCATTCACCTGTTGCGTGTTGCGCTATGCAATGGAGTGGCTGAGTGCTGCTATGTAGCTCAGAATTAACGATGGATTGATGTTCGTCTGGTTTTTCGGTTTGTTCGGAATTGAATCGAAGTAACTCAGTGTCTACTCTGCGATTTTATAGGAGCCGGAGCTTCTTCAGGTGGATGCGGAGCGAATTCGGAGGCAGATACAGGAGGTGGCTGTCGGCAACTACCGAGCTTTCATTTCTGCTGCTGATGCGTTGCTTGCGATCCGAGAGGAAGTATCTTCCATTGATAAGCATCTTGAATCTTTGGTAATTTTGAAGTCCTCTTGTCTTTCCTTCATATGTTCATATTTTGAGATTACAAGGAAAAGTGTAGTTTATGCTGATTAATGTTCATATGATTATGAAGTGTGGAAATTAATCGATTTCTGCATTGTAATTTGCATTGCAATCAAATGCTTCAATCAATGTATGGTTAACTGGTTTGGTAGATAATATCCAAAGTAGAATCACTCAGGTTGTTTGTTTTTTCTGTTAAAAGATCAGCTCTCTAACGTTTTTTTTCTTTCTTTCTCAGCTTTGCCTTTTCTTCATATGTTCATATCTTGAGATCTTAGTACAAGGGAAAAGTGTAGTCTATGCCGATTAATGTTCATATGATTATGGTAGTGTTGAAATTAATCGCTTTCTGCAGTGTAATTTTCATTGCAATCAAATGCTTCAATCAATCTAAGGTTCACTGGTTTGGTAGATAATATACAAAGTGGAATCACTCAGGTTGTTGTCTGTCTGTTTTTCCTGTTAAGAGATCAGCTCTCTAACGTTCCTTTTCTCATGGTCGCTTTACATTATTATTGTTGATTTGATATAGTCATCGTTGTCTTGATTCATTACTATGATTATAGTTGTTCATCGACTATTTCTTTTTTTTGAAAAAGCTGTTCATCTACTACCTCATTCTCATAATTATTAATTTATTAGTGGTAGAAAAATAACTATCAAGACGAGGTAGTGAAACCAGCGTATCATTTTGTTCTTTTATTTGCATGTTTTGACGATTATTTAATATTGAGATTTAATTTACTCTGTTATAGATATCTGAGATTCCAAATTTGACATCGGGTTGCACAGAGTTTATTGAATCTGCGGAACAGATTCTAGAGAAGAGGAAGATGAACCAGATATTGTTAACACATCACAGTACTCTGCTTGATTTACTTGAAATCCCTCAGCTTATGGACACGTATGTATTTTATTGTTTGACCCAGGCACTAAATTTTTTATTAAACAATTATGTGATCAGATTCAATCGATACATTTGTGCGGTTTTTTCAATTATACGAAATACGATTATGCTATACACATTTCGAACTTGATTAAGAAACATTCTACTGTGTACTCTGCAATAAGCATATGTTTTTATTTATGTTACAGTGCAAGCTACAAATATGTTACAACGTTTCCATTTGCTGACAACTAATATATGCTTTTTTTAAGGAAAAAACAAAAGATATCATCGATGACAGCAACTAATATATACTTCGATAAAAATATTATTGCTAGCAGGCACCTTTTCTTTTACTTCATACTGTGATAAATCATGCTAACATAAATTATTATCGATTACATGTAAATCTGTTTTAGCTTAATGATCACCCTATAAACTTTATGGAGCTAATTTTGGTTGTACAAATTTGACTCTACACTCTGTTGAGTCAAGACATCCACTAGACAAGGATTAGTGTGCCAACAGTTCTGTTATAATTTTCTTTAGTTAATTTCTATAACATGGTAGATTATAATTGAAATAAAGATAAACATGTACAGATGTACTATAAATTTGGAGCACGAGCTTGCTTTAGGAATTAATGATAAAATGAATATAAACTTTGTTTCATATCATTTAAGTTAAGTGCTATAATTTTAGAAGAACATGAAAGAGAATTTTGGTGATTTCATCCTTCTGCAGGTGTGTAAGAAATGGAAATTACGACGAAGCTCTTGATCTGGAAGCATTTGTTGCAAAACTTTCAACCATGCACCCTAAGTAAAATTTTCTCCTGTTACCCTTTGCACCAATTTTTTTTTTTTTTTTTTTTTGGAAGCTAACTCTGTAACAAGCATCTTGACGGGACTGTTCTTTCCCATAGAATACCAGTTATTCAAGCACTGGTGGCAGAAGTCAGGCAGACCACCCAATCTCTTCTTTCTCAACTTCTCCAGAAACTTCGCTCCAATATTCAGGTATCTTGCATGACTTATGATTGTGCTTAGACATCTGATAAATTTTTTGATATAAATATAGTAACTACTTAAAAACTGCAGTTACCTGAATGCCTCCGCATCATTGGATACTTGCGTCGAATTGGAGTGTTTAGTGAATATGAAATGCGTTTGCAGGTAAATGTCTTTCTTTTGTTTTAAATCCATACCACACTTCATTTGTTCTCATGTTGATAATTCGTAAGAATTGTGCTGTTTTAAAATTTGTTATCTTCTTTCCAATGGGTTTAATTATATGGGATTGCATTTACCTTCTTTCAGTTTTTAAGATGCCGTGAGGCATGGCTTACTGGAATTCTTGAAGATCTTGACCAGAGAAATGCTTATGAGTATTTGAAAGGAATGATCAATTGTCATAGGACACATCTTTTCGATGTTGTTAACCAATATCGAGCAATATTTTCTGATGATACGTCGGGAAGTGAAGAAAACTACGACAGTGGACTTCTTTTTAGTTGGTCCATGCATCAGATTACTTCTCATCTAAAGACACTCAAAATAATGCTGCCAAAGATAACAGAAGGAGGATCCCTATCAAATATATTGGAACAGTGTATGGTAAGATGAATTCCTTTTGACCAATATTTGGTTGATTTATGGAGCTCTATTTTTTTTTATCAACCTTTGGTTCTGGGATTTCTTTTTTTTTTTTTTTTTTTATAGATTTTTTAGATAGGAAATCAGAACTTTTATATATGAAGAAGTTACAAAAAAGCCCTATCGAAACTAGTTACATGAAACTTTGCTAATGATTAATCAAAGTGGAAAGGCTATAGGAACATAATGAATGGAGACGTCGACTCCAAGATAAAGCAATATAACATATAGGTTCAATGAGGGAAGACACAGCTTCATGTTTGTTCGAAATAGATCGATCATTGTGTTCCAAACAAGGTGAAACTGAAGTTCTTCCATTAGATCTCTTTTTCCTTAAATAGTAGTTGAGAAGAGTGTTGATGTCCTTTGGCCTTGTATAGACCACCCAAAACAGTAAGGATGTAGTCCCAGAACCAAGTGGTGAAAGAACAAGAACAGAACAAATTTGATAAGTTTTATAATGTTTGCTTTAATTAAAAGTATCCTTCTACTGACCTGTATACTGAAAACCTAGTTTCTAAATAGACTATGAGTGAGCTTAATGGTAAAATTCCTAGTTGTTTTTTGGGTCCGGGCCTTGAGATGGGAGCAAGTACTCCAGGTAACTAAATATAATACTAAATGGTTAAGTAGGCGGCTCCATTTTCCTGTCATAAAAAAACAAAGCCTAATTTCTAACCGTACCCTTACTCTACTCTTTTTCTCCATTTGTGTGTGCATATTCCATGAGTTGAACTGCTAAACTGGTTATTTATATCAATAAAATAACAATATATACGCACAATGGATGCCAGTTTCATTGTAACAAAATGAGGCTCCAACAAAATAACTTGGAATTCCAGCTGCTTAATTTATTTTTAATTTCTCTCCATGTCATTTGCAGTACTGTGCCATGGGGCTTGGCTGGGTCGGAATGGATTTTCGTGGTTTACTTCCTCCACTTTTTGAAGAGTAATGCAGTTATTTATATTTGGTTTCTGTTTGTTCAAAATCTTTTTTTTTTTTTTTTTTGATATTCGTGATTGTCCGGGCCAGCTTTCGCACACCTCGACTAATGTCACGGGGCATACCGCCTGACCCTACAACATTTGGATGCCAAGGAAACTCGTAGGGATTAATTTGAAATTAATTCCTTGGTAGGTGGCCAACATGGGATTTAAACCCATCACCTTATGCACCCCAAGACCCTCTTTGACCAATTGGGCTACCCCATGATGGTTTCTGTTTATTCAAAATCAATGTTACTCAAAATGATTTCTTCCTAATAATTTGACTTATTTACTCTACAGGGCGGTTCTCAATCTATTTTCTAAAAATATGGGTACTGCAGTTGATAACTTTCAGGTAAATCATACTCTTTTTTTTTCTCTGTAGAGCAGTGTTTTAAAAAACCCCATAAAGCCCCAAAAACGCGCAGAAAGGCGCAAGGCACCATTCTTGCGCCCCGCCTTCCGCGCCTTTCCTCGAGGCTCCCAGGCGCAAAAGGCGCGCACCTCAAGGCTTTTTCTTTTTTCTTTTTCTTTCCCCTTTTTTTCTCTTTTAACATCCTTAAAATGTAACCAAACCACAAAAAAAAAAAAAGAGAGACAAAGAAGAAGATGAAATGTAGGAAAGTTGTATGGGTTAATGTGTGATGTTGATGGAAATTATTGATTTGACAATGCACATTTAATACATATTTGATTCAAATAGATTTTACTTACATTTAAAAATTTGATATCTCTCTATTCTTTCCATGATTGTTTAATTTACTCTTTTTGTTTAACCTAAATTTAATAGTTATTGAATTTATTTACTTATTACTTTTTTATTTTATTGGATATTTTAAACTTTAGAGAGTTTATTTATGTTTTTATAGTTTAATAAATTAACATATATGTTTTGTGGTAAAGATATTTTTTTATATATAATGCGCCTTTAATATAAAGCCCGCTCGCGCCTTTTTTGTGCCTCAAGCTCCAGAGAGCCTTTGCACCTTTGTGGGCCTAGTGCCTTCTAAAACACTGCGTGGAGAGACTGAAACTCTCCAAAGTTTTGTACGAAAGGCTAGAGAGTCGATTCACCGCAATCATGATCACTGTCATGTCTAAACAACCATGCTTATTTCCTTTGCAGTTAGTATTGGATTCTCATCGTTGGGTTCCGTTACCAGCTGTTGGCTTCCCGGCAAACACTATTGGCGAGGAAAGTCAGGAAGACGTGACTCCACCTTCGTATTTGATGGAACATCCTCCTCTTGCTGTTTTTGTGAATGGTACGAACGTCCAATATTTGGTTCATATACAGATGTACTGAAAAATGGTTTTAAATTTTTCCCAGAAGCCTAGCATAGAACTAGTATTTTAGGCTTTTAGCAGTACGATGATAGATTCGTTTGAAGCTGTAAAAATGGGGTTTGCATTACTTTTCCCCTGTTTTTTCAAGAAATGCTAGGCTGTGTTTGGGGGCTGTTTATGCAAACGGGGTGGGTTATTATAATTCAACTCTTGTATGGACCACCGGTTATTATAACCGGTGAATTGGCCCAAACTCAAGCTTTCGTTTTACATAACCTCTGCCGCCATTTCACGTAACTCATGCCCTTATTTGAAATTAATAATTTACTCTTCTCTATTATAATAACATGCATTTCAAATACCGATTATTGTTATATAAACTTCCACTTCAAACACGGTTTATCATAAGCTGTGTTATAATAGCCTACATCCCAAACATAGTTTATAATAACTTACCGTTTAGTATAACACAACGTGTGCCCCAAATCAAGTATAGTTTACTAGATATTTGATACGACTAATTTACTTGGCTGTAAGTAAGAAATTTGTATTAGAAGGTTATTTTGTTGCAATACCATCGGTCTGTTAATGGCGTCTTCTTTCGGTGGTATTAGGTGTATCAGCAGCTATGAACGAACTTCGCCATTGTGCCCCTTTGAGTTTGAAGCATGTGATAGCTCAAGAATTAATAAAAGGATTGCAGGCTGTTTCCGACTCCTTATTGAGATACAACACGACTCGCATGCTAAAAGATAACGAGTCTGGCCTTTTCCTCCAGCTTTGCCGGGCATTTATAGAGGTACTGTTTCTGATTTTTTCTTGGCCAATGCCTCTGAAATCTCTCTTCCAAAAGGAATCCTCATTTTGCACCATCCTTCTGCAGGTTGCTTATCCACATTGCGCCACTTGTTTTGGCCGCTGTTATCCCGGCGGGGCGACGATTATATCAGATGCAAAGAGTTTGTACGATGGCATCGGCCGCCTATTGACCGTCTCTTCCTCTAGAGAACTTCCGAAAACAGTCAGTAATGTCGAAGAGAAAATCGTTACACAAAACGGCGACATGCCTGCGACGGAAAACGGAGCTGCAACGGATGCTGGTAAGGACCAGGAAAGCCCTCCCTTGCAAAGTAATGAAAAACATAGCGAAGAAGCAGAGCAGTTAAATTCACCAAACTATACTTGATTTTGTAGTTCTCCATTCTTTTTTTTTTGGGGGTCTAATTTTTTTAAACCTTCGTTTGTAATTATTCTCTTAGGATGAGTGACTGAGGCGCATCAAATTTTCAGCAAAAGTTACGGTTATTTTCAGTGAATGATAGAGAAAACAGGGAGAGTTCATGATGAAAATATTTTAGTTCCAAAAAGGAAAAAGATAACCATTTTATTTTTTAAATTTAAGACTGCAAAGTTTTTTTTTTAACTTGAATATCTACTAATAAAAACAAAAATAACTTCCAAAAGTTTATTTTAATTTTTAAAATTTGATTAACTTCGAAATGTTTTGTAGAAATTTTAAAAATAAAAAATCAAATCAAATGGTTATCTGATTCTTGAATCTGCCTAAAATTGTTATATATTTTAGCTGAGTATTGGAATAGAACCATAATCTTTTTGGTCATAGGTCATGACATAACTACACTTTTAAATCAAATCAATTCTTCAATAAGGTGAAAATAGGTTAGGTTGAGGAGGTTTTAACATAATTCAAATTTTCGAATTGGTCATTTTTCCAACTTAACTCAACCCAATTAAAAAGTCAACCCAACCCAACTCTATATTTTTGGGTTGGGGTTGGGTTGGGTCATCAGAATACACAAATATATATACTTTTTTAATCAAATTAGTCATATTTTAGACATAAATAAAATACAATCTCTAATCATTATCCTATCAAGTTAATGAAATGATATAAATATTCATTATGCAAAATATTCAATCAAAAGTCATTCACTATTAGTACTTCATATAGAAGATCTCAACTATATAATATAAATCATGTTTCAAAAAAAAAAAACTATATAATACTAAAAGAAATAGATAATTAAAACAACAAAAAAAGATGACATAATTAGACTTTTTTAAACAAAAATAGATGACATAATTTAGTATATATCTTTATCAAGATCATTATAAAGACTTAAAAAATAAAAAATAAAAGAAAAATAAAAAGTCTAATAATAAAAAAAAAAAAAATATACATATAATATAAATAATTAAATGACATAATAATTATGTTATAGGTACAAAAAAAAAAAAAATTTAAAAAATAAATAATAATTTTGGGTTGGTCGAGTTGAGATGATTTTAGGTCAACCATCAACCCAACTCATGATAATTTCAGATTTTAAACTCAACCCAACCCAAAAATTTATTAACTCAATCCAACTCATTAAATTAGGTTGGGTTAGTTCGAGTTACTCGGGTTGTTTGTTTGAACACCCCTAATATTCAAATTATTCTTAAATTTAATTTTGTGTTTAATAGAGATTCATTAGACTTTTTTTTTTGTTTACAATTCTTTTTAGACATTAAAAAAAAAAAAAATCAATTCATTAGACATTTTTAATTTTGAGGCCAAATACACAAAAGTATATATGGAATCACTATCCTCATTGTGATTCTATCTTCACGAAAATTATCTTATAGTATTAGTAAATTAGTAGACATGAACTCAAGCATCAATCTGACCTACTAATAATTATAGGTACGAAATTTTTTTAACCTATAATTGTTTAATTATAAAAATACATTTAATGTTAGTTGAACTAACGTTCGACTTTTTTAACTTAGTTTGAATGACCGAAAAACTTGGTGACTGGTTAATTTGATTGTAATTCAATTTAATTTTACTGTGAATTAGATCCAAAAAATTGATATTTAATCTCAATATATTTGAATAGTAACACCTTTTATATAGAATTTGTGGTCCCTTCTCCAATAGTATTTAGGTTGAATCTCCCATCCTGTTTTGTATTCATAAAAGAAGCAACATGTTGATTGGTAGATGTTTTTTTAATATAATAAGAGAGTGGGGGATTAAATCTATAACCTCATAATTTAGAAGTATACATTGATGTTATTGAACTATTGCACGGACGACAAATTATAAACATGTTTTCTTATTAATTTATTCTCATTAATTTTTTTATTTTTTTAAGAAATTATCTCATCATTTCAAATGTATGCTTTTCCAGTAATTTTCATTTTATTGTCTTATTATTGTTTTATTTTGGTTTTTGAATTTAAACCACTTTTCATTCTTTGTTTTGAAGTAAAAAAAAACTTGGGAAAAGAAAAACAAAAACCCTCCGAAGATAGCTCTCCATCAACTCTTCATCTTTCAATCCCAGAGGAAACCCTAAACTCATCGACGCTTCTGAAACATTTTTCAGATTTCGATTTCGATTTCGGCCGCCATTTCCACTGATACACACAGATTCAACTCACAAACGAGCAATTCTTTCAATACAAATGGCTTCCAAGTCTGTAGCCTCCACAATTTCTTCCTCTCTTTCGCCCGCTCCTTCAAACCTCAAGCTCTCGTCTCTATTTTCTCAATCGCCCAAAATTTCATCTCCAAATCCCAAAAATCCATCGCCGGAAAATCCTACCAAATTGACTGCAGCATCGCCGGAAATTTCGCCGGAAGAGTCAACCACGGGGGATTCGTTGCTTCGCAAGATGTTTCTTCAGAATTGCAAGACAGGTAATATCTCCGCATCTGAAGCATTACAGTTCTTTGATCAAATGATGTGTTTGAAACCTACCCCTGACATGTCTTCATTCAATCTTGTACTTGGTGGACTTGCTAAGACTAAGCATTATTCTCAAGTTCTTCATCTGTATAGTAGAATGATGTTAGCTGGGTTTTTTCCTAACTACATCATGCTTAACATTTTGCTTAATTGCCTTTGTCATACGAATCGGGTTAGCGAAGGTCTTGCGGCTATGGCAGGGATTATAAGGAGAGGTTATGTTCCGAATATAGTGACGTATACGTCCTTGATTAAGGGGTTGTGTATGGAGGGAAAGATTAGTCAAGCCACAAGTTTGTTTATGAGAATGCAAAAGTTGGGTTGTAGGCCGAATGTGGTCACTTATGGGACTTTAGTCAAGGGGCTTTGCCAAACAGGTAATACTAATATTGCACTTAAGTTGCACGAGGAATTGCTCGAGGGATCTGGACGATATGGCATTAGTTGTAAGCCTAATGTTATTTGTTATAGTATTATTATAGATGGTCTTTGTAAAGAAGGGCGGGAAGACAAGGCAGGGGAACTTTTTGAGGAAATGAAAGCTCGGGGATTGCTTCCTGATGTGGTTGCTTATAGCTCTTTGATTCATGGATTTGGCTTTGGTGGAAAGTTGGATGAGGCTAAACATCTATTCAATGAGATGATCGATCAAGGTATTCGACCAAATGTGGTCACATTTAATGTGTTTTTGGGTATTCTTTGCAAGGCAGGAAAGGTTATTGAGGCTAAGGAGTTGTTAGAAATCATGATTAAGAGAGGCATTGTTCCCGATTTGTTTACTTATAATACATTGATGGATGGATTCTGTTTGGTTGGTGACCTAAATGGTGCAAAGGAATTGTTGGTTACTATGGCAAGTAAGGGGTGTGAACCCGATGTGATTAGCTACAATGTGCTAATCAATGGCTATTGCAAAAATTGGAAGGTGGAAGAGGCAATGAACATTTACAATGAAATGCTTCAAGTGGGAATCAAGCCATCTGTGATAACATATAATGCCTTATTAACGGGCCTTTTTCAAGTAGGCAAGGTTGATCATGCTAGAAAAATATTTGGTGTTATTCAAGATCATGGCCCGTCACCGAGTTCATGTACATTTAATGTTTTCTTGGATGGGCTATGTAAGAATGGATGTTTGTTAGAAGCAATGCAACTTTTTAATGAACTCCCATATAATATGAAATTGAACATCGATATCTTTAATTCTATTATCAATGGTCTATGTAAGGCAGGTAAACTTGAAATTGCATTGGAACTTTTCGACAAATTGTCTCAAAAAGGGCTTCTTTCGAATGTTGTGACTTATAGCATTATGATCCATGGGTGTTTCAAAGAAGGACAAGTAAAAAAGGCAAATGATTTGTTTGAGAAGATGGAAGCAAATGGTTCTACTCCCAGTCTAGTTACTTACAATATACTCCTACGTGGTTTTTACGAAAGTGATAAACCAGAGGAAGTGATTAAACTTTTGCATAGGATGGTTGAGAAAAATGTGTTGCCAGATGCTTCCACCTGCACCTTAGTCTTAGAAATGCTTTCCAAAGATGAAAAGTATCGGAGTTATGTGGACTTGCTTCCAACATTTCCTATCAAAGAGTGTCGAGGTTGATTACAATTCAAATATCGATAGACTAATAAGAAAGCCAGCTTGTCATTTATGGTCATGTTTAGAAAATTGAAGCTTTGCTGGTGGTTGATCTTGTTGAGCAATTTTTGAGTTCTCATGATGAACTTGCTTTGACTTCTACATTATTGTAACCCTGGTGAGTTATTCTTGGTTGTTTGCAAAGTTCATTATTCTTCTAGTCTTACAAGCCATCTTCAGGTTTTTTATATCACAAGTTTGAGGCTCTTGTTTATTTGGCTTTTGTTAGATACAGGATTTTGAAGGCCTTATTATAGAGCCAGCTAGTTATGGGTTCAAGATATCAAATGTCTCATAAGTTTGCAAGACTTGTAAGCTTGTAAGGTCTTTGTATATGGAGATGGTGGAGGAGTAAGGGTATTTTTCAAAAATAAAAAGAAAGGAAGGGCACACACAGAATAAAATGTTGTTATGGTAACAAAGTTCTTGATTAGATGGGATCTAACTTCAATTGTTAATGTCTTACAAAATGATGGCTGTCTTCATTGTTTGTAACAAAGTTCTAACTATTGATATTTAAAACATTTGTACAGCAAAACTTGTAACATTTTTTCAGAACCCCAAGTCCTTTAACTTGAGAATTTAGGATTTTTTTTATCACAAATACAACACTTGGAAGCAAGATCCACATATGGATGATCCCCACTGCAAAGGTATGAATATGGCTGATATTATTCAAAGAAGGAACCTATGATGTTTTTTTTAATCCAAACTGATGTTTTATGCGCTAATACTGTTGAGACTCTTATACTTACTTAGGGCTCTTTTTAACATTAAAATGTTGTAAAGTCAAACGAAATGCTTTATGAGAATAGTGAATAAGTTATAGAGCCTAGACTCTTCATATTTTTTTATTTTTATTTTTTAACTCTTCCTCTTTAATTGTAATTGTATCCTTACATGCATTTTACAGAATAAAGAAACAAAAAAACAGGAAAATACTTGCCCAAAAGAAAACAAAATTAAAACTCATAAAATTCTTACATGAATAGGATATTTTTTATATATACATACAAAACCCATATTTAAAAAATCCTAAATTTTCAGTATACTTTCATTTGAAAATCACAACAATGTTACTAAAGGAAAAATGGATTGGACCCTGGATATGTAGTGCGTTTTCCCAAAGCAATAGTATAAGAGATTAAAGTCATAATCTTTTTGTCAAAAAGAAAATCAGTAACATATGCATGACTAATAATCTTCTTTCTTTTTTTTCCTTTTTTCTTCTCAATTTGTACTAAAAAAAGATAACTACACTCATTCGGCCATTCCTAGGCCATGCACCAAGAAAAGCACACCTACAAGACTACAAAACTCAAATCTTCAACTAACTACGTTCACCTTTTGAAGATGACTAATAATCAAGATATTATGGATTCAAATTGTCAATTATAATTAAATCATACATATATAAATCATAATCCTTAATGTCGCATACTAGATGATGTCTTGTCACAAGGTTTCTATAGATTATCGGTTTGTCGTTAAAGATTCTAGCATTGCGTTCCAAACAAAAGCATGATAAGAGCACCACCGGAAATATTAGTTGAAAGGATGGATTTCCTACATTTGATGTTTACAATAATGAACAAACTCCAAGCTATCAAAAAGTGTTCCAAGGATTCTTGAGGTCGATAAAAAGGACACAATAGGAACACGATCAAACACCTTTTTCTTATCTTGTCTATATATATATATATTTATATATTAGAAGGTTATGGAAACGTTTATATATACCTTTTTCTTATTTTGTCTATATATATATATATATATTCCTACAACAAATTTGAAAACTTTTTCATTTCAACTAGAATCAAAATCATTTAAAATTTCTTCTTTTTTTTTGACATAAAAATAATTTAAGTTAAATGATCTATCATTTGATCATCAAGCATCTTATGACAGCTTGGTTGGAGCGAAATGATAATTTCTTTTGAGAAAATTATCTTTTTAATTCTTACCTTTGTGATTTAATTTTAATTTGGTTCCTATATTTCAAAATTGAACATTTTTACGTGACATTTTAATAATGATCACTATTTATTATTGTGTTTTTTAAGTTTATTTTATACTTGTTATTATTTTTTTTAAAGTTAAACTAAAATAATAATTTTATCAATATATTGAAATTTAAAATTAATTTAATTAACATTTTAGTCAACATTATGTTATATAATTAACAATTTTATAAGAGACTAAAAATAAGTATGATTGAATTTTTATCGGTAAAATTGTTTAATTTTAAAACATAGAAATCATATTAAATCTAGACTCCAAACCTAAAAATTAAAAATGTATTTTTCCAATTTTCTCTAACGAGATCAAAGAGTCAATTAAGGTCTCTTTGGAATGATGCTATCGCCAAGATTGCATTTTGTGTAGTGCAAGAAATCCTAGCTTATTATCAAATGGGTCACGGGTATCACGGTTTTATTATTTGATTGTAAACTAGTTCAACCCCACAAACCCCACAAATCTAGGCTTATTCAAATATATTATGATTATTGTATGTACTATATTACTTTGAATCAGCCATCTTTCTAGCTTTGTTTTATTGTTCTTAGTATTGTATCTTACATAAAGTTTTTTTTTTTTTTTTTTTTTTTTTTTTGAAAAAGTATCTTACATAAGTTGACAGTTGACATTAATGAAATATCTTTGTTCTAAAAGAACAAAGGACACAACAGTTTGGGGATAAGAGGGAGTCTTCAATTCTTTGTTATACAAAACCTAAATATGAATCTTAAATGCATATATTTTTTGGGGGAATTTAAGAGTTGCCATGTATAATGTCAAAATGTATCTCACTGTGGGGTTTCCATCTTGATCAAGAAAATTATGTAATAGGATCAATTTAAGTCAAATAGATGTCTAGAGATAATATGCTTTTTTGAACTAGAAATTGTGGATTAAGTTGGTATGTATAATCAACACCAAATTTATCTTAAAAGCTTTTTATTTATTTATATATCTACAAATGTATAAACTACATCTTTATATGTATCTCGATTATTCTCAAGAAATAAATCTTCTAAACCTACGATATTTAATTGTAGAATTTCTTTTGAAGAAAATTAATTTAAAGATCAATGAACATTATAGGAATAATCCATATTTTTTTTGGTTTTTCATAACCATTTTGATCATTAGATCAATCCATGATAATAAAAGGAAAATTATTGGCAATGAAAAAGGTTTAACTAATGAAATATATATGGATGTCTCTTGAACCTATGTACTCAAAGACATCCTTTAAAAACTTTATTGGTGCCATCTTCTGGTGTGTTTGGAATGAACCCAATTGACCTGTTTTTGACAACAAATATACATATCTTTTGGTGTGTTTGGAATGAACACAATTTACCCTTTTTCGATGATATGTTGCTTTTTTAAAAACTATGATATTGTTTCTATTGACGTTAATTGGTCACACATTTTGTACGAATTGGGAGAAGGGAGTCAAATATCAATTTCTAGGATCGAAGCCGTGACCCATTGCTCAACTCTTGATTACAATTCGCAAAACGATCAAACTAAAAAATACATGTCGTTTCTATACTTGGGATATTTCATCTTCAACCCCAACAAAACTAGGTCAATAATAATTAACAATACAAAGAAATATTGTTCACTTTAACTATAAATCGAACAAGTTTTAATTATAAAATCTCTTGTCGTTTTCCAAATCTTGGTATAGGCACGGTTGCTCCTGAGTATCTAGGATACCAAATGGTAAAGTGGACAGCTCCAAATTCCCAATCATCTGAAAGAATAAATTGTTAACTTTCTAATTTGAATATAGTAAATATGAGCATAGAAAAAAACCTCAGTGAGCTTTGAGGAAGGGAAATTAAAGTACTTTAATTACATCCAATGAGTGCATACAAATTAAGAACCAAAATTTGCCAGAAAAAAAAAATCAAATCAAAGAAGAGAAAAAAGCAGAAAAATTCCATCAAATTAAAACCCAGCTGCATGTTACATAAACTGGATTTTTACAACATAATCTTATAAATACCTTTGATTTTGATAATTGATTTAAGAGAAAAAAAAAAGAAAAAGAAAAGAAGCAGAAGTGATGATTGATTTAAGAAATACCTTTGATTTGATTTTGATTTCCACAAAGGAAAGAAAGATCAGATCTTTAGCCTTTGAGAGATTGTCCCATTCTGTCAAAAGCTGAGTAATTCTAATTAGTAGATCTCATCATTACAGCTTCAAAGAAGGAAATTTTGACATAATTTTCTTTCATTTTCACATTGATTTCACTTGGACAAAACAAAAAGCTGTTAGTCTATACAAAAAATATCAAAACTTTAAACAACCCATATGAACAAAAACAAGAAATTTAGAGTGAAAAGAGGAAAAAATGGATTCAATAATTATTATTAAAAAAAAAATAGAGAGAGAAATGATGGGGTGACAGATAGAGAGTAAGCACAAAAAGCTTCAAGCATAAACCCTAATATGCAAGAAAGTACCTTCTGTGCTCACTCTCTTCTGTCACCTCCTCCTTAACCTAAATTTCAATTAGAAAAAATATTTGCAAAAATACCCTCAAATCTTTAGCTGTTTTTTTTTTAAATGGAAGTTTCACCCTAATACATATTCGAGACACACTCACATATATCTCAAAGTCTCTAAGAAATAATAGTGTGGATATTAAATTTGAAACCTTTAAAATAACACATCTCGAAGATATCAAGCTTTCGCAAACGACTGATTTTATGACGAAAATTAACAGAAAAAAAAAAAAAAAACCCACATTTTTCTTTTGGGGTGGGATTTTAAGCCAATGGTCCCAAAACCCAAAAGCTGTTCCACTAAATTGGAACAAATTGAGAGTTGTGGGTGAGTTGTTGTGTGAAGAGGGGGAAGTACTGTGGGGTTTATATAGAATTCAAAAAGGAGAAAATCAAATTAAAAATAAAGAAAATAAGGGGATTGCACAATGTATGGAATAAATGTGTTCATTTTGTATTGGGTGTCTTTGTAATATTTTATTTGTAATTTACAGAGCAAAAGTATGGAGAAAAACAATGGGGAGTGATTGATGAATGAAAATGTTTTTTTTTTCTTCTGGTAATAAATGTTGTGTGCATGCAAGCAAGCAAGGGATTCCTAGTGTCCAATTTTAATTTGTTACAGTTACCAATGCATTCTTGTAAATATAAATTATCTGCATTCTACATTTTACATCTAATATTTCCCATGCTTCCTCATTCATATCTCTATTTTAAAAACTATAATTTAGCCCCCGTTTCATAATTATTTGGTTTCTTTTTTTTGGTTTTTCAAATTTAAGCCTATTTTTTCTCAAATTTTTTACAATGTGCTCCATCCTTCATACCATTTATTCATCTTCCTGTAGGAAAGTAGGAGAATACTAACAAACTTTTAAAAATAAAAACAAATTTTGGAAAGCTACTTTTTTTTTTATTTTAAAAGTTGGTTGGTCTTCCCCTACTTTTTAAGGAAAGATGTATACATGGTAAAAATGATGAACAAATTGTAGAAAATTTGAGATAAAATAGGCTTAAATTTGAAAAACAAAAAACAAGAAACCAAATGGTTATCAAACGGGGCCTTAGAATTAGTTTGTAAAAATTTAAAGTTCATTCCTATCATTCTAGAATCAGTAAAATTGAGTAGCTATCAAGTTTGGTTTAGTGATTAAAAAGAATAGAGAAAAGTACATTTTTGGTCTTTAAATTTGAAGGAGGTTTTAGTTTAGTCTTCATATTTCAAAATCCAATACTTTTATCTTTGACATCTCAATAATTTTTAATTTTGGTCCTTAAGATAACGTAATTGTAATAATTTAAGGGAATGTTGATTAAGATCATGATGACTAGACGAATATTAAATTAGTTTTGGTGTTTACATTATTATTTTTAAATAAATAAAAAGTAAAGTGAGGAGACATTAATCAATTTAATTTGTTTTTTTTAGATCATATTAACACTAAAATTAATTTATTATAATTAAATATTTATCTGGTCATTGTCCTACCTAACATTCCGTTAAATTATTAGTGATTACGTTACCTTAAGGACCAACATCGAGAATTATTAAAATGTCAAGAGTAAAAGTATTGAATTTTGAAACATAGAGACTAAATTGAAATCTCACTCCAAACCTAAGACTAAAAAGGTATTTTTCTCAAAAGAATATTAAGAATTCAAGAAATTGAATTCAATCCTATGGTAATAATTTAGGAAATAATTTTCTAAACATTTATTGTACATTAAAAAATTATAGAATCAGTATCTAACCCTCTTAAATAAATAAATATATATATATATATATATATATATATATTTTTTTTTTTTTGAGATCACAACAATTTGGAGCGATGAACCTAAGTCCTTTTGATCAGCAACATTTTATTTATTTATTATTATTGACCGATGAAGTAGGGAAAAAACAACTTTGTATCTTTGTCATATTTTTTGTTTCTTTATTGTTTGTCCCTTCTTTGTATTTCTCATACATATATAATCAAAATTATTCAAAATTTCCCCTCTTCATCTTAGGCTTTGGTGTGGTTGTGCATTTGGGACATCAATAAATAAGATAGTGAATTAGTGGTGTGATCAACATTCTCATCACAATTTTGATCTTCAGAATCTTATTTCAAGAATTAAAATGAAGAAATATTGAAATGCAAAAAGTAAAAGTGTTCATTTTTAAAATTTATGAACCAAATTTGAAATTTCACTCAAAATCTAAAAATTAAAAAAATTACTTTTCTCAATTTTTCTTAATCCCTCCTAACCCTTGTACACTCTTAATTTAGGGATTGTGATATAGCTAATTATATAAATTAAATTAAGATATCACATATTACTGCCAGAAAAAAAATTATCTCATGAAAAATGAGGATAATTTGGCTCTAAAAACCTATGATTACCTATATTATTAACTTAAAATATGATTGTCAGTAAACTATATGCTCCCTAATTAGCCTATCATATTTCCATCAATCAGGAAAATGCTATATTAAATGTTTTTTTACAGAGAAATTACCTTTAGCGGTATATTTTACATTTTATATTATATTTGTAGTATAATTTTTAAAATAATTTATATATAGTACATAAATTTCTGTTAGCAATAGAATTCAATTTGAATTTATTGCAACAAATGAATTAATTTTGATTTTATACCATAAATATAGGGGAATTTGTATGTATAAATATTTTACCTTTTTTTTTTATATACATGCAAAATTCACTATCCTTTAATTCTCACTCATAAAAAGTAATATATATATATATATATATAGACTTCTCGTCAGTTTATGTTTAGTTGAACCAATTAAAGAAAATATAACATTGATTTATCAAATTTAAGAGTAAAGTTTTATTGTTGTAAACGATGTTGGCCGAGCGCCTAAAGGTTAATAGACCGCCTTAAAATAACAGATAATAAATTCAAATTATAGTAGCTATCTACATACAAAATAAATTTCTACAAATTTATGTGACATTCAAATATTGTAAGATCAGACATGACAATAGTTTAAATGCGCACAAACTAACCTAAATAATAATAAAAAAAAGGTTTATTTGTTATATTGTCCATCTTTTATTATGTTAATAAAAATAAAATATGAATTTAAATACTTCCCTGGAATTGATATGGAAACTATGATAGATATTAGAAAATAAAAAATAAAATAGTCATCCATCTCTAAGAAACTAAAGAATGCGATATATTATAAAGTGTTTAGATGGGGTTTTAAATGAAAAGATAGTTTTAAAAATTATTTTGAGTAGTTAAAAATTGAGAGTTGAAGTCAAAAATTTATTTCAATGTTGATTTTTTTTTTTTTTTTGTAGAGAAGTTATGGACAATAGTTTGAGTAGCTAAAAAAGAATTAATTAAAAATAAATAGTTTTTAGTTATAAGTGAATTATTAGAAATGAAGGGTTAGAAATGAAGAGTTATAAATGAATGTTTAGAAATGAGTTATTAAAAATGAAGAGTTATTTTTAAATTAAAAATAATGAATTTTTTTTAGTAGTTATAAAAATTTATTTGGAGATAGTTTTTTTAAGAGTAATACTCATTTTAAATCCTTTATAAAGTCAACAAACAAACCCCCTTTCTAAAAAAAAGAAGAAATATAGTTTATATTTTTCTTTTAAAAAATAAGAAATATAGTTCTACATATAAAAATATGTTTTACATTGGTCTCTAGTGGCTATAGAAGAAATATTTGGTTTTCAAAAAAAAAAAAAAAAAAGAAAGAAAGAAATATTTAAATTTAAAACCATACATCTAAAAAAGTCTTCCAAACATAAACAATACTCATTTAAGTATATGCTCTAATATTCAATGAGAAGCTAATTTCCGATACTCTTTGTCGTGGTATTTTAGCAAGCTCAAGGAAAATAATTAACTACACATATTCTTCTCACATATGTCACGTATTCAAATGTTTGATACGCACTAGCTACTAATTAAGTTTTTTTTTTTAAATGGAAATTTTGCCTGTATAATAAAAAATGTAAAATAAAAACTAATTTATTTGTAACAAAAAAATCTAAAATAATTTTTATTATTGGTTGAGTTTGATCGATGATAGAATTCAATTAGTGACATACTCAATCCATCACTAGTTGAAAACTATCCTTAATAGAAAATTATGTTATATTACTAGTTGAGTTTTATTATTGATAGAATGCAATAAGTAGTACATTCATTCTATCACTTATAGAAAATGATGTGTTATAGATGAATTATTTTAGAAATTATACCGCAAATATAATACACGAGGTAGAGTATACTATTAAAGATAAATTCTCAAAAAGTAACCTATCCAACTAACAACCATTATCAGTAAAATATTTTAAATTACAAATTACTTAATCTATATAATTCAGATAAATTAATATCAAGTTTCTATAGTTTGATATTATATATATATTATCCACTAACATCATTTGTAATCACTAGCAAATTAAATAGAGTGTCTTCTACGTTGAAAATGTAAGTTAAAATATAATATTAGAAATAGAACTTTATATTCTTAAAAATATATATATATATATATATATATATATATATATATATATATACAGAGTTCTTTCGAAATTTTGACAACTCATTTTATTAAATTAATTATTTAATTCATACTATATCTAAACAAAATGAACACATCATTTCATTTACACAAAAATAATCAATTAACAAATATATATTTAATTCACCGATAAACATTGAGGACAAATGTTATTTATCAAATTGGTTCTAAAAAAAAATGCTACTTATCAAATTTGGTATAATCATAAAACTAAAGTCAAACATATAAACTTATAAAGCGTAAATTCTAATATTTTTTCAATCAAGCTAATTTTTTTTAATTTACAATTTAACTTAATTAATATTCATGAATATTTATATATTTTTTAAAATCTATTTTTCTCGATATCTAAAAGTACCTATAATCAAATTAAATAATCTTAAGCTCTTCATAACTTAACTACATTTAACAATATTTGAAAATGGAAAGAACCCTCCACCAAAAAAAAAATGTAAATGTGCCTAATTAAGAAAAGTGTTCTTTTTTTTTTTTTTTTTTTTTTAAAAAAAAAAAACAAGTGTTTAACTTTTTTTAGTACACCAATATTTGGGATTGATGGATTCCAACTTATTATCTGGAAGATACATGTCAACTAATATTGTTGATAATTATTTTAATTTTGAAATGAAAAACTTACACCATTATTAAATCTAGAAAATAAGGAATATTGCCATACATTTTTAATATATTAGTATTGTTTGATATTTATAATTTTTTTTTTTTTTGAAA
The DNA here is from genome assembly GCA_037832685.1 of Sicyos baderoa. Lineage (NCBI taxonomy): Eukaryota > Viridiplantae > Streptophyta > Magnoliopsida > Cucurbitales > Cucurbitaceae > Sicyos > Sicyos baderoa. Next base: position 1,536,245 of record JBBMEF010000023.1, read on the forward strand.
CATGATATTTATAATATAGTATACTATATTAATGAATATTTATAAATATAATATTATTATTATTATTCTTTTTAGATTACAATAATTGGGGTGGGAGAGATTCGAAGACCTTTAGTCATTAGGTATACATCCGGCCTAATGACTTAATGACTTATAGATGAATTATTATTATTATTTTTTTTTTTTGAGAAATCTTAAGTTTTAAAAAATGGAATGGGTAAAGTAAAGTAAGATAACACATTAGATGCCCATTACATGAGATAATTGAGATTAAATGGAGGATTAAAGAGGGGAAGGCAATTAGCTTTAATTAAAAGGAGATTAAGAAAAGAAAGATGCAATGAATAAGCCAATAAGATTTAAACAGGGGCGCAAAAAGCAGCTTAAAGTATATATGCTTTATAATTTATTAATCCAATTAATTAATCCAATTATCTGATAAAGCAAAGAATAGTTGACTATTTTTATTTCTTTTATTTTTCTTTTGCAGCAAATGCATGCGACTGCAAGTGCTTCACCTTCATTAATTTTTGCACCACCATTTCAGATTCCTTATTTATTTATTTATTTATTTAACTAATTCTTCTCTTCACTTCCTTAATAATTACGACACTCGGTTCAATTTCATAAAATAATAATAATAATTAGTACTATGGTATCATGTACTTCTATCCTTTATTATCGGTAAGATATTTTTCGAAGATACACAATCAGTTAGGCCTCGTTTGATAACCATTTGGTTTCTTGTTTTTGGTTTTTCAAATTTAAGCTTATTTTCTCTCAAAATTCTTACAATTTGTTTCATCATTTCTACCATGTATACATCTTTCCTTCAAAAAGTAGGGGAAGAACAACCAACTTTTAAAAACAAAAAAAAATAGTTTCCCAAAATTTGTTTTTGTTTTTAAAAGTTGGTTAGTATTCTCCTACTTTCTTAAATAAATATGGATAAATGATAGGAATGATGGAGTACATTGTAAGAAATTTGAGAGAAAATAAGCTTAAATTCGAAAAACCAAAAACAAGAAATCAAATAGTTATCAAACGGGGCCTTAGTGACACGATTGATTATTTGGTTGGTGTTGTTGTGTATTTAGACAAAATTAATGGAAAATTAAAATGTTTTAAGCATTTCTGAAAATTTATCACTATCATTCACACTAACATTTGTAAGAATAAGGTGTGATCCACGATTCCTTCAACAACAAAAAAAAAAGTGTGATCTACATAAACAAATATAGTTGAATTATTTGGGGAAAGATATTTTTTTAGTATCCAATGGGACAATATTTATTTTTATTTTTATTTTTAAAAAAATATATGTTTTAAAATCAATAATTTTTAATCTCATATTTAAGACCTAGTTTGATAATTAATTTTTGGTTTTTGGTTTTTGGTTTTTGAAATTTGAGTTTACAACTATTTTATCATATGTTTTCTTACTTGGATATCTACATCTCACTTATATTTGTAGAAATCAAATAAAATTTGGAAACAAAAAAAAAAGTAGTTTCCAAAAACTTTAGTTGTTCTTGTTTTTTAAAAATTGGTTAGCATTCACATATTTTATTAAGGAAATATTGATACATTATATGAAATGTGGAATACATTCTAGGAAATTTTAGTAGGAATAAATTTAAATTTCAAAAATAAAAAACAAAAAATCAAATAATTATCAAATAAGACCTAAATAATGTTTAATTTTAGTTTCATGAAATATTTCCGAAATTTTTTTTCGAGAAATAATAATGATTTTAATTACATTATAAAATGTTGATTAAAATAATTAGACTAATTTTTTATTAAGAGATTATTTTGATTTTTGGGTGCATAAAATATTTTAAAGAAAACAAATATAAAGTAAATTAAAATATATATCACAATTAAAAATGGAGTATTATTGAATCATGGGTGATAAAATAATTTGATTTTAAAACTCAAAAGATTAAAAAAACTATACCTAAATTTAAGGACTAAAAATATATATATTTTTCCAATTATTTGTCCTATACTTTAGATAAAGTTAGTTTATTTTATTTTTCCTAAAAAATTACTTTAATAATAGAGTACTTTTTTTTTACGAGTAATAATAGAGTACTCGCATATAAGAAAACATGTAAAGCACTAGAAAGGAAAGCTCATCAATTCTAGACTAGAGAGTTAGACATTTTACTCAATGTGGAATAGTTTGAATTTTTTTTTTTTCTGAAATCGAAAAAAATAGAATTTAATTGATCATATAAGTAAGTAAAATAATATTTATTGTTAGTATATTGTTCGCTGAATAGGTGGTTCGCTGTTAGCGAAAAATAATTGAATATCTATTGCGAATTGCTAATGCAAGTGTACATTATCAGTGTAGCAAGTTTTTAAGTAAGTAATAAGTCATCTCCACAGGGAATAAAAATATGTTTCGTTTATAATGGTAAGTTAGTGCGAATGCGAATTTCTATAACAATTTGTTAGGTTGTTATGTGATCAAGCAATTTGGTAAAAAATAGCGTTGAGTGAGTAAAATATTGTAAGTAAAGATGCAGGAGTTCGCAGATTAATGAACAATTTCAACTAACGCTCAACTCACTTAGTTCTCTCGAATCTTAAGTTCGTTGATTTTGTACTGAAATTCTAGCAAACCTTATCTCTAAGCGAATACGAATTGCAAAATTTCGTTTACAAAATACCTAGATTAAAACATAGAAATATTTACTTCTCTCGAAGCTAAATAGTGGAATCTCTCAATTCTCTTCCTATATTTTTACATTCGGCAAACGGCTTTCGTTGCGAATTAATTTAGCAAATACTATCTTTGCTATTCCTGATTGAAATTTAAATAAACAACCGAAAAATAACAATACTCAGAATTGAATAAATGAACTTTATAAATGTAAATGTTTGAATAAAACAATTGAATTTAAAATATGCGAAAAGCTATGAGTAAAGGAGTACATTGCGAAAAACGGTAAAGAAAGCAATAAAGTGAAAAGTTGTAAACAAAGCAATAAATTGGCGAAACAAATATAAATACTGAATTGCCAGCGACTTCAAACTCCGAGCGTCAAGTTGGATTCACATACGACAAGTCTCCTTAAAGGTACAATCGTTTGATCTCTCAACTTTGTCCACTATTCTCTCAGATTTTCTCCGTCGGCAGCCCTTTAGTCTCTATATTTCTTTCGTACTATCTTCGTCTTCTGCGTCTGCTTTTATAGGGAACAAGTTGCGTCCGCTTCTCTCGCCCCACGTTCTCCACTTCGTCCCGCTATTCTCGTCCGCTTGCACGACTCATGGCTCTGGTGCGTCCTTGATCGGATGCCTGCCACGTGCCTCTTTTGAGTTGGAATGTAATCTCCTGGTTCGCGTTCGCAAACAACGAATACTGTTTCATCTCATAAATAACAACGTTAAATAATTCTAAATTCTAACAGATTATAGAAAAATACATCTTCCTTACCCAGAAAACCGTAATGTTGTGAAGTTCGCGATTTTGTCTGGTTTAGAGCGAACTTTAACGAATAACTTATGAATTTCACTAACTTAATCAATGATTCACTATAAATATTCGTTCGCGTGAGCGAGTTATCATATATCCATTCACAACTTAAGTATTAACTTTTATATTTTGTTGTTGGATAAAAATTAAAGCTACATTTAAAAATAAAAAACTGCATAATCCACACAATTCACCAAAATACAAAAACTACATAATTCGCATACAATAACTAATTATCACATATTCGGGATTACAAATAACATGAACTACCATTTATGATATCTTTTTTTTGTATCATAGATACCAAATTTATAATTAACTCATCCAAACAAACTTAGAATACGAACAAAAATAGAGTATATAGTACTATTGTACTAGAGAATTTCATTTTCCTAAAATATATTTGCGTAGATTATAATTAAAGCATTGTATTGGTTTAAGCATTCCCCTTATTTATATATAATATAAAATTGAAACAACAAGAAATGGAGAAAATATATATGGTTTTTTTAAAGGGAGAAATTTAAGAAGGGTATTTCCCAAAAGGGAAAGTATATAAACTTTTCAATGGTAGGGTTTCCCAATGAGGGAATGCTTGCGTATAACAACATATGATGATTCTTCCCCAACAGCCAACCTCCAAAGAAACATAAAAAAGGACAATCTTTTCTTTTCTTTTTATTAATTTCTTGAGCAAAAAAAATTAAATATTATACCCACTTTAAGTGAGGGATTAATTAATAATGGTGGCAAAGCTAACTAATTAAAGGTGCAAATTATGACAAAAGTATCTTCAATTTAGTAATATACCTTCAATTTGTTAAACCTTTTAATTTGATCCCTCCCTAAAATCCAAACTTTAATTTGATTTATAGGGTTTTAGGTTAAACCTTACTAGCACTAGTAGAAACTGTCAAAATGATGACCGGCGTGGCCGGTCATCGTTTAAGATCTATGACCGGCCATGAACCGTCATAATACATCAAGTCATCGAAGGTCTTCCATGACTGGCACCAGAAAGCCGGTCATGGATGATGAACGACGACTCAGTCATGGAAGACCTTCGACGACCAACGCGATTTCGGGGTCATTGATGACTGGGTCATGGATGACTAAGTCATTTATGACCGGCTGCCGGTCATGGATGACTTTAGTCATTTGCAGCACTTTACACACATAGTTGGAAGCTCAACTCAACCCTAAACATGACTATTGTCAAAATGCAACTAAGGT
>JBBMEF010000023.1:1541067-1572873 GCA_037832685.1 Sicyos baderoa
CACTATTGATGGAGTCTATCAATCTGATTTTGATAGATTTGCAAATATTTTCAAAAAGTTGCTATTTACTCAATTTTCTTATCTTATTGTAATATACATGCAAATTCCCCTTAAAAAAAAAAGTAATTTAGGTATTATTTTGACATTACCTCACTTATGTGACTGAATGAGAGTCTGATCTTCTAATTTTCTGACTTAAAAAAATAGAAGAAAAAAAACTTAAAATAAAATTAAAATGTGATTCTCATTAAATTATATAGATACGCTTTAAAATCTAAATGAGGTAAAATACTCTAAAAAAATATGATTTTTCATGTATAATAAAAATTGACTAAAAAATTACATCTATAGTACAAAATTAAAAATAATTGCACGTATACTAAAATTCTGAGCGATTAAATTCAATCAATAACTAGTGATTAAACTCAATCAGTTGAGTTCAATTACTTAACAAATTGATTGAGTTCGATTGAGTTCAATCACTAAGAAATTTGATATAAACGAATTTTTAATAAAAATATACTATAATTTTATTAGAGTTCTTAAAATTGGTATATATAACAAATTTGAAAAAAAAAAAATCTAAGAGCAGACTAGAGTGTAAACAAAGGAAAAAGTCAAAATTGAGCATGAACCATTTGAGAGTAGAGTGAGAAAATAGAGAGTGGAAATTTGGAGGGAAAGAGAAAAGACCATAAAGGCAAATAATGAAGCAACATCAATTCCAAGAAGATTGGGCCACAATTTTGACAAAAAGGTGGATTATGTCTGGAGAAAGGTATTAGAAAAGAGGCAAGTTTTTGAAGATTTTATATTCTAAACTTTGCAATTGAGCCCCCAATCTTTGACTTTATATCAACTTAGGGATTCAATTTCAAATATATCTGACATCTGCAGTACCACCAAACACAACTTCATAGGATAGAATTTAAATGACATTAATTCATTCAAAACTATCCATTATACCAAGAAAAGCATAAGATTCTCTTCAATTATTTATCATCCATAAACTCCTTTTAAATAATTGTTACTCATAATAATAATATTATTATTATTTAATATACATAAAAAATCTTCTAAAATATAGGGAGTTACAAAATTTTAAAATCAAACAGCCAAAAGCTAACCCTTCATTGAGAATCTCACAAAAAAAAAAAGTTATAATACATTTTTCTAGTATATAATAATATTTCACTCATTATTAATGATTTTCTTGTTTTAGTACAAGTTGGAGAATGAGAACCAACAAATTTTATATAGTGCACAATTGCTCTCAAATATCAATTTTTAAATTTAAATTCGTGAAAGTTGAGTTGAAATGAATTAACACTAAACAAAATAATCACATTGCTTTGATCGCTCATTATTAATTAATTACTTGATAAAATTTTATATTATCTAATATAATATCACAACTCATTCAACCTAAATGATTATTTGGTCAAAAAAAAAAAAAAAAAAAAAAACTGTAACTTTTCAACTCCACCGAAAGAGTAAACAGAGTTTTTATAACCCACAAAGAAAAAAGTGCCTTTTGGGTTGAGCACTTCATTGAAGAACCATTCTTTTATAATTTAAACCCACCATTTTATTTGTCTCTCCTCCAATTTCTCCATCCAAAAACGATGCCGTTTCAACGAACCAGTTTTGAGCTTTGGGTTATGGCAATTTCGGCTCTGTTTTTCTTTTCATCGCCAACATCCAACGCCCAGGTAGCCGTCCCCGCACAGCTCTGCATCAGCGATTGCTCCACGTGTCCGGTGGTCTGCACGGCGGTAACAACAACCCCTCCGGCAATCGAATCGCCGCCGCGCAACTACATTCCGCCGCCGCCGCCGCATTTTTACGGTGGGTATATGACGCCGTCGTCGTATTCTTTCTGGGCTCCGCCGCCTCCGGTGGGGAATTATTTTTCCGGCGCACGGCCGTCGGGTGAAATGCCGCGGACGGCGGGGCCGGCGGATTATTCTTACCCTTATTACTATTTTTACAGTTCGAATTGTTGTTGTTCGTTATGTTCTGTTTCGGTGTTTGTTGTTTTGTTTGTGTGTTTGTTTCATTTTGTTTTTGGGCGGCGGTGACAAGAACCGCGGCTGGATTTGTTGTCGTTGTTGGTTTAGGTTAGTTTTTTTCAGAATGAGATGAATAGTTTGTGACAATTAATGTGTGTGTTCTTTATAAGGATAAGAGTTTTTGGAGGAATAGACTAAATTGATAAAATATTTACAATACTATGCAAATTTTAAAAAATTTAATAATCATAATCAAAAATACGATATAAAGTAATTTTTTTTATACCGAATAACTAATACATAATATCGTATGATGAGTATTATTTATACTGTATTTTTTACTGTGATGCAATTTTTTTCAAATTTGCTTAAATCTGTAATTATTTTCTAAAATTGTAGACAATTTCCCTTAAGAATATTTGTTTGGATTTTTGTTTTTATATTATTTGTGATATGCTCTAGCTCACTTCTTAGAACAATTTGGACTATGTTCGCCAAATAATTTCTTTTGAGTTGATTAATCATTTTCTATAATTTAGCGGGTTATGATTTTATAAATTTTAATTGGTTTAGTGATTTTTGAATTAAACAAAATCTTATTTGGTTTAGTGATTTTTGAATTGATCAATTTTTGTTTAGTTCAACCCATATCAATCAAAATCAAGAATAATATATATATTATTGTCGAAATTAAGAATAATATTGAAGAATTAATTAATATCTCCTTTTCCTTTATAAATTTATAAATTATGAGTTTAATCTTAAAAAAATAAATTCAATCGAATTTCAAAATTATTTAGTTAGGTCACCAATCAATCTAAAAGTTAAGTTAGTAAGTTGTGGTAAATTTAAATGTATAATTTGAAATTTGAGAAATGCCTACAAGTGGATTTAATTTTAATTATGAAGGAAACGCATGAATTCAAGCTCAAGACTTCCTACATTAATATCATGTTTGAGCCATGTTAACTCACCAATCAATTCAAAATTTTATACTAGTAAATTATGATAAATTTAATTATATCAATCAACAAAAATATATAGGTTAAGTTGGGTTTGATTGCTCTATGAACGAGTTTACAAATTAATTAACTCAAACTTTTAGATTGATCTAAATAAATCATCTTATTCTAACTAAATCGAGATCATGTACATACCTTTACTTTGTTTGGAAAAGTATACCTTTAATTTTACATCAGGGCAAAACAGCAAGGGAATTGGAATTAGCCAACCAAAACAGAAATCTACCTACATTTGATATAATTTACTATCAATTTACATACTTGAAACCCCCCTCTTTCAATACTATAGAAATGTTAAAGGAGACTGATCTACCTAAATCTCTATATTGGTATGATATTGTCTACTTTAAATATACATCTTCATAATTTTATTTTTGAACTTCTCCCAAAAAATTTCATATCAATGAAGATGTTTGTTTTCTCATATGACTCAAGATCTACTTATTTATTTAACTAATGTAAGATTCTACAACACTTTGTTTTGAGGGTGTATGCTCAAAGTTGATCGGATACTTTTGACATACACCCTCATGACTTTAGGCACACACCCTTGTGACTTTGTTTTTGGTTCCACCCAAAAAATCTCACTATAATAAAGATGGTTGTCATCACTTATATATTCATGATATTCTCCCCATTTAACAAATATATGATACTTTGTTTGCATTCTATTAGAGAATAAGTGGTTTGTTTTGGCCAATGTAGGACTTAAGATGAGGAAAAGTCATTTTGAAAATTTTACTATATTACAATTAGATGGATGGGTACAAGGTACTTACAAATTCATATATATATATATATGAGAGTAATATGGTGCCACATTAATAATGTATCATGAGTCAAATTGTGCATTTGACTGGTGACGCGTTTGATTATTATTTGGTGTTAATCAATTTTCACCAAATCGATATTTGTAATATCTTTTCTCCCATTTCTACTTAAAAAAAACCGTGCACTTATTTTGTAAGTTTAGCATAAAAATCCATGATATAGACAAGAATATCCCTCAAAAAACAAAGAAAAATTTGGCAAGCCTCTCTCTCTCAGTCGTGCAAAAAAAAAAAAAAAAACGGAAAGTCATTCAGACCCAAATGGTAAAACAATAACCGATCAGGAACGGACCTCATCGGCTTTCCCGTAGATCTGTGAGTCTACGTCATTTTCCGACCACGAATTTCTAGATCCGAGCAATCTTACTGTTCGCTACGGAGGTCCGGAAGATGGAGATCGAGAATGCAGAGGAGCTCGCATCGTCGACGGCTTCCACTCTCCTTCCTCTCGCCGCCGCCGCGCAGCAACCATACGTGTCGGAGCTCCTTTCTTTCACTCTCGATCGCCTAAACAAGGTAAATGCTGATGTCTAGCTCAGAAGTTACAACGTCTTCATGTTCTTCTTCTTCTGACTGTTTGATTGGTTAGTTTGAAGTTTGAACGAAGTAGCTCAGTGTCGACTCTGTAATTTGTGACTTGTTTTGTTATTTGAAGGAACCGGAGCTGCTTCAGGTTGATGCCGAGCGAATCCGTAGGCAAATACAAGAGGTGGCGGTCGGCAACTACCGAGCTTTCATTGCTGCTGCCGATGCGCTGCTTGCGATTCGAGAGGAAGTCTCTTCCATTGATAAGCATCTTGAATCTTTGGTAATTACGAAGTTTTCTGGCCATTCATTCACCTGCGTGTTAATGTTTGTAATTTGAGATCTTAGTTATAGGTGAAAATTTAGTTTATGCCGAATAATCGTCCGATGATCACTGCCATATGACTATTGATAGTGTTGAAATGAATCAATTTCTGCATTGGCATTTCCATGTCAATATAATTCTTGAATCAATCTTAAGTTCGTTTTGTATGGACTAATCCTTTCATCGCCAATTAATTTTGAGATGGATGTCCACACTATTTAATATGGTATCCGAGCCATTAAAACCAAACGGGTATTGGTAGCCCAAAAGAGACATCATCTTTGAAGTGACATGTTGAGAATCCCCATCGATAAGGTGAGGATATCTCCTTGTGTTTATAACTTATGGTTATTGAGTTTACATTGAGCTACTCCTCGTTGTCATTTCTATGATTACACTTGTTTTTACTACCTTGTTCTTTTTATTATTAGTAATAGGAAAATAACTATTAAGACGAGGTATTTGTAACTCTCGTATGCTTCTTGCATTCCATTTATACCATCTTAGTATATTTTCCAATTTTTTTTTTTTATTAAGATGAGGTAGTAAAACCTAACAGATCATTCTGTCTTTATATTTACATGGTTTGACGATTGTTTAATATTGAGATATTAATTTCCTCTGTTATAGATATCTGAGATTCCAAATTTGACTTCGGGTTGCACAGAGTTTATTGAATCTGCAGAACAAATTCTAGAGAAGAGGAAGATGAACCAGATATTGTTAACACATCACAGTACTCTTCTTGATTTACTTGAAATTCCTCAGCTTATGGACACGTATGTATTTGATTGTTTGACCTACGCACTAAATATTTACATCATGTTAACCAATTGTGCGATCAGATTAAATTGATGCATTTGTGCAGTTTAATCAAATATATGATTAGGGGCAGCCCAGCGGTTGAGGCTCAGGGCTTCAAGGCATGCTTCCTTTAGAGATCTTTGGTTCGAGACCGCTGGAAAACGCTTAAACTAGAATACTCTTCGAAGTATCCCGGTGCCACAGTCTAGGGACGGGCCAGTGATGCCCCGGGTATAAGGGAGCGAAGCTCTGACTTCCCGGTTTTCAAAAAAAAAAAAAAATCAAATATATGATTGTGTATTACACATTTCGAACCTGTTTAAGAAAACATGCTATAGTGTAACTATGTAAGCTGCAATAAGCATTTATTTTTAGAGCTTAGTGTTTATTTTACCTGGTCGAATTTTAGTTCTTGTAGTCAAATTGATAGTTTTCTTTCTTTAAAGGGTGGATGGATAAGTTTTTATTTATTCGGTAGTCTCTTGGCATTAGAATTAGTTTGGATCATTGGCCCTTGATTACTGTTTCAGGTGCTCCTAAGTGGGAGCCTTGCCCTTTCAATATTGACTAAATGGTGCTAATATAAATTATAATTTTTGTTTTACATTATAAATGCGTTTTAGCCCATAAAACACTCACCCCATTAACTTTATGGAGCTGGTTTTGGTTCAACAAATTTTACTCTACACTTGTGCTGAACCAATACATTCACTAGACATGGATCAACGTTTCTGCCAATAGTTCCGTTATTATTTTCTTAAGTTCATTGCTATCGAGACATGCGATTATAATAGTAACATATAATGAAGAAAAGCATGAACTATATAGTTGAAGCACGAGAGCTTACTTTAGGAATTAATGATAGCATGAATATAAGCTTCGTTTCATATTATTTCAGTGCTATAATTTTAGAAGAGTGAAAGAAGTTTTTGGTGATTATCATCCTTCTGCAGGTGTGTAAGAAATGGAAATTACGATGAAGCTCTTGACTTGGAAGCATTTGTTGCAAAACTTTCAACCATGCACCCCAAGTAAAATTTTCTCCTGTTATTCTCCACACCAATTATTATTATTTGTTTTTTGTTTTGGAAGCTAACTCTTCAACAATCATTTTGATGGGACTCTTTTGTTTCACATAGAATACCAGTTATTCAAGCACTGGTGGCTGAAGTCAGGCAGACCACCCAATCTCTTCTTTTGCAACTTCTCCAGAAACTTCGCTCAAATATTCAGGTATCTTAAGATTCTGCTTACACTGATAAAGTGATAATATTGATATAAATATAATAACCTTTTTCTTAAAAACTGCAGTTACCTGAATGCCTCCGCATCATTGGATATTTACGTCGAATTGGAGTGTTTAGTGAATATGAAATGCGTTTGCAGGTATAAGTCTGTTCTCATTTTGAAAATTTATAAGAATTGTGCTGTATTAATCTTTTATTTTCTTTCCGATGGATTTTTAATCACATATGGAATTGCATTTACCTTGTTTCAGTTTTTAAGATGTCGAGAGGCATGGCTTACTGGAATTCTTGAAGATCTTGACCAGAGAAATACTTACGAGTATTTGAAAGGAATGACCAATTGTCATAGGACACATCTTTTTGACGTTGTGAACCAATATCGAGCAATATTTGCTGATGATACGTCAGGAAGTGAAGAAAACCATGACAGTGGGCTTCTTTTTAGTTGGTCCATGCACCAGATTACTTCTCATTTAAAGACACTCAAAATTATGCTGCCAAAGATAACGGAAGGAGGATCCCTATCAAATATATTGGAACAGTGCATGGTAAGATGAATGCCTTTGACCTTTTTTTTTTTGTTGATTTATGGAGTGGGATTTATCTGTCAACTTTCGGTTTCGGTTCTGGGAATCTCTGAGCAGAATGAGATTAAAAGTTTTTCTCCTTGCATGTACTTCGAAGCCTAATTATGGTCCCAAAGATTCAAAGTGGTCTAGTGTTTAAAGGAGTCTAGAGGATCTAAGAGGTGATGAATCAACCATGACGACCACCTACCTAGGAAATAATTTTCTACGGATTGTCTCGACATCTAAATATTGTAAGGTCAAATGATATGTCATGTGAGAATAGTTGATGTACACGTAAGCTGACTTAGACATTCATGGATTTAAAAGAAAGGTTGTCGAAATTGATAAATTTCATACTTTGCTTTGATTTTGAAAAGTATCCTTCTTTAGCCAAAAACCTAATTTCTAAATGTATCCTCACACTCTACTCTTTCTTCCAGTTGTGTGTGAGATAAAATAACATACACGCAATGGATGCCAGTTTCAATGTAACAAAATGCGGCTCCAACAAATTGACTTGGAATTTCAGCTGCTTAATTTATTTTTGATTTCTTTGCCATTTGCAGTACTGTGCCATGGGGCTTGGCTGGGTTGGAATAGATTTTCGCGGTTTGCTACCTCCACTTTTTGAAGAGTAAGGCAGTTATCATAATTGTTGTTTCTGTTTATTTAAAATCAATGTTAATAAAAAGATTCCTTCATAATCATTTGACTTAGTTTTTCTGCAGGGCAGTGCTCAATCTATTTTCAAAAAATATGGGTACTGCAGTTAATAACTTTCAGGTAAAACATCAGATTCAGAAATATCCTGTCATCTTTTGAGACCTAAACTCCTCGGTTTAGGTCTCATTTGATAACTATTTGGTTTTTGGTTTTTGGTTTTTGAAATTTAAGCTTACAATGACTACCTTACCATATATTTTTTCTCACTTGGACATCTACATCTCATCTATATTTATAGAAATTAAACCAAAATTTGGAAAAAAAAAAAAAAAAAGTAGCTTCCAAAAGCTTGTTTTTATTTTTGAAAATTGGTTAGTATTCACATACTTTCTTAAGGAAAGATGGATACATTATAGGAAATGTGGAACACATTATAGAAAATATGAGTAAGAGTAGACTTAAATTTCAAAAACAAAAAACAAAAAACCAAATGGTTATCAAACGGTGCCTTAATTTTGCTACGAAAGGCTAATGAGTTGCTTTGCTACAATCAAGATCGCTGCCATGTCTAATTAACTATGCTTATTACTGTCTTTGCAGCTTGTTCTTGATTCCCATCGTTGGGTGCCATTACCAGCTGTTGGCTTCCCGGCAAGCACGATTGGTGAGGAAAGTCAGGAAGACGTGACTCCACCTTCTTATTTGATGGAACATCCACCTCTTGCTGTTTTTGTGAATGGTATGTTATATATTTACTTCGACTACGGTGAAATGATTTTACAAAAAAAAATTCCTAGAAAACTTGTTTTTTTATAACCGGAATCAAAGCTTCGTCCCACTATACATTCGGGACACTTGCGTCTGTCTCAATTAAGCTCACTTGTGGGTTTCAAACAAGACCTCTAAATGAGTTTTACAATTAAGTTCATTTGTGGGTTTCAAACCAGACCTCTAAAGGAGCATATCTTGGAGACGCTAAGTCTCTACCAACAAGATCGTCCTTGGGGACTTTTTTTTTCCAAAAAACTTTTCAAGTATATTTAAGTGGGTGCATTGCAACTGTGCGTCGCTTTTGTAGCGTGATCAATGTTAGTATTTTAGGATCGTATGTGCATAATGATAGATTCGTTTGAAGCTGAAAATAATTAGATGTGGTTTACTGCGTTTGCATATATTTCTTGTTCTTTTTTAAGGGATGCTAGTAGTTTGATATAACAAATTTACTTGACCATTGTTCAACCTATGAGCTCCAAGTAAGAAAATTGTATTAGAAAGTTATTTTGTTGCAATGAAATTGGTATTGTATGTTTGTTACTGTTTTTTTGTTTTTTGTTTTATAATAAATCAAGCTTTTGTTGAGAATAAAGAATGATAGAACACAAGAACAATCCCCTCAAGGTCTTAGGTTCGAGACTCACTTGTGAAACTATTCCTTCGATGCCTCTGGTACCTGGTCTAGGGACGGGCGTGGTTACCTTGTTTCAAAAAAAAAAGATAGAACACAAGAACAAGAAGGCACAAGCCTGCAAGAGGGAGGCACCCTACAATCAGTCTGTTAATGACATCTTCTTTCTTTGGTGGTCTTAGGTGTATCGGCAGCTATGAACGAACTTCGCCATTGCGCCCCTTTGAGTTTGAAACATGTGATAGCTCAAGAACTAATAAGAGGATTGCAGACTGTTTCTGATTCTTTATTGAGATACAACTCAACTCGCATGCTAAAAGTTAACGAGTCTGGACTTTTCCTACAGCTTTGCCGGGCATTCATTGAGGTGCTGTTTTGGTTTTGCTTTGTCAATGCCATCTGAAATTTCTCCTCTAAAAGAATCCTAGCTCATTTTGCACCATCTTCTGCAGGTTGCTTATCCACATTGTGCCACTTGTTTCGGCCGCTGTTATCCTGGCGGGGCGACGCTTATATTAGACGCGAAGAATTTATACGATGGCATCGCTCGCCTATTGACCGTTTCTTCCTCAAGAGAACTCCCGAAAACGGTCAACAATGCCGAAGAGAAAGTCGTTACAGAAAATGGTGATACACATGTGGTGGAAAATGGAGCTACACCAGATGCTGGAAAGGACCAGAAAAGCCCTACCTTGCACAGTAATGAAAAACAAAGCGAAGCAGAAGGTGAAGCTCAGCAGAGCAATTAAATTCACCAAATCTTCAATACTTGATTTTGTAGCCCTCCATTTTTTTTTGGGTCTAGTTCTTTTAACATCTTTGTTTGTAATTATTATCTAGAATGAGTAAGATGGAGAGTTCATCAATGAAAATATTTTAGTTCCAAAAGTTTTTTTTTTTTCTACAACTCTTGGAGTCGAGATTTAAATTATTAACTTTTTAGTTAATATTCAACAATTAAGCCAATCGATAATGTTAATGTATGTTTTTATTGTGGTTTCATGTCCTGATTATGATTATCACCTATCTTAAATCAACCATATGTCTCGTAAAAATGGTTAAAGTGTGCGATCATAACAAATAGATTATAAATTCGAATCTTTCCTTTAAAATATTGTTTAATTAAAAAAATATGATATACCCTCCACTAAAATATGAGAGATTCGTTCTCTAAGGACGGGTAAGGTTGAGCTCCTAGGTTTTAGATTCAAGGTGGCTATGTGCATTAATTTTCCAAGCAATCCCCAATTTCGTCTCGAGTCTTACCATGTATTCCAAAATTGTAGTCTAGGGATAGGCTAGTAATGTCCTGCACAAAGCTCCAAATTTCCAAGTTACAAAAAAAAATCGGGGAAATTCGAACCCCATCCAAGTAAAACTAAAATAAAAGCAATAAGGCATAGCGGTTGGTTATCTAGATTGATGTTAATTCACTTCCATTCCACGGTTACTAGAATCGGTATTTGTAAACCTCCTCTCCCAGGGCGCGTTTGATTGCTTCCTCTCAGCTTGGTCTTGTGACAGTTAACCGTCGATTACCATTTACCAGTAACAAGAGGCCCCAAAACGCTGCGTTTTAAATTGAAAAGGCTTTTTCAGAAACCCTGATTCAGCTCCGTGTCGTCTTTGCAGCACCGTGACTGGTTCACCCTATTGGCGGCAAAGACGTTGCTTAAACAGTCTCTGAAGCTCAACAGGTTTACATGAATCTCCTACTTACGCTGGATTCGATTCCATGTTGTATTTAATCCATCCATTCTTTGAATTTTTTTTTTCACTTTTTTTTTTCTTGTGATTTGGTTGAGTATCCGATTAGCTTGCGCTCGTTGATGATTTTGTTTGATTCTCAATGTTGTGACCTTATGATTTATGTTTGGAGTACTTAATTGATGTTTGTAAAGTTTATAATCCTAAGATGAATTGTGCATTGAGGTTTGGAAACTGGGTTGGATTTGGAAGTGCACTAAACCACAAGCTTATTCTCTGAATCTGCGATAACCATAATAGAGTGACCTAGTAATCGAAAATATATTGAAGAGCTAAGAGGAGATGAGTTCCATCTATGAAGGCCCATCTATCTTGGAATTAATTTGTTTTGGATGAGTCAATATGTTTCGTGATATTAGTTATGATGGGCACAAACTCGCCCAGACAATCACAAATACTAAAAAATAATAATTGTGTGGAAGCCTGTAAAAAGTTTCTGTTCTGATTTTTTTATTTTCTTCTTGTAGTTTTGAGGGAGAGAATATGGCTTCAAATGTACAACAATCTGTGGAGCAACAACCAGAAACTCAGAGGATTCAGATATACTCTACCTCTAATACTGGAGTTTCTCCTTTCTGGAGAGGTCTTTTTTTTTTTTTTTTTTCAAGCACATATTTGAGTTCATACTAACTCTTCCTCATTTTTGCAGAGAAGTATGAAAAAGATGCTAAGAAGTACTGGGATATCTTTTATAAAAAGCATCAAGATCGAGTAAGTTACTTCTTGGCCAGAATATTTGCCAATTTTGAGCTCTAATGCCTCCAACCGTTGAAAATTAGTAGCCTTGTATTCTGCCATTGATTTTGGTACTTGGAATATTTGGGTAGAGTTTTTATTTTCGAAAAGTTCATTGCCAACTATAGGCTGATTTGCAGCTAATGGTGTTTGCTGACCTTCAGAAAATTTGATATTTACCCATGGCTTACAATTTTGATTGCTATTAGTATTTATAAGCTTAGTTATAACGTGTTATTTACTTCCATTTTTTCGTTTTTTAGTTTTTCAAGGACCGACACTACCTGGACAAAGAATGGGGGCAGTATTTTGATGTGAGTGCTTTGAGGTCAAATTGTAGCATTTTCTTTTTCATTTTATGGATGCCTGATGCCTCAGATGAACTCGATTGTAATACTTGTCTATGTTTTGGATCTTCAGGGAGAAGAAAAGAAAGTTGTTTTGGAGGTAAAATGGTCAATTCTTTCATTCAGATCAATGTTGCCAGAATTTCCTTGTTTTATAATGAAAAGTACACCATCAGTATCTTTTATTGGGTGCTTATTAGTTACTAGTATTCAAATTATTTTAAAAAAGATGTTTCATTCCTTAGGCTTGAACTTGATGTGATTGATTTTCTCTAATCACCCCCTGCTGGTTTTGTCCCCAAGGGGTGACTTGGTGGTTGAAGTCTTGGGCTTTGAAGGTATGCTCCCTTCAAGATCCCAGGTTCGAAACTCACCTGTGAGTCTGTGACATTACTCCTTCGATGTCTCCCGGTGCCTGGTCTAGGGACGGGCATGATTACCCTTGTTTCAAAAAAAAAAAAAAGTAATTACACACAATTGTTTTTACTTTCATTTATCTTCATTGAAAAGAGGAAATCAAGATATGCCCATGGGTTATAGATAAAAATCACATACTTTATTAGAGTATCCTGTTTCTCTAGGCAGCCTTTCAGACTATCAGTGACTGTTCATAATTTAAATTTCTCTAAGTACTTAGACCACTTTTTCATTTTCTTGTTCAGGTTGGCTGTGGAGCAGGAAATACTGCCTTTCCCTTGATGTCTACATACCCAAATGTTTTCATTCATGCATGCGATTTCTCAACACGAGCAGTGAATTTAGTCAAGGTTTGGTGGAATTCATGCTTGATTTTATGATTCTATTTTTTCTTAAAAGTTTAGCCTTTCCATTAGTTCTTCTCCCTTCATATTCTGACTAGTATTTCAATACCTTTTGGAATTTGATAATGATAAATATGGCTTAAGTTGGTGAAATAGACTGGTTTGCTTATGCAGACACATAAAGACTTCGATGAGAGCCGTGTTTCTGCCTTTGTTTGTGATCTTACTGCTGATGATTTGAGCAGCCATGTTGCTCCATCATCAATTGATGTAGTAATGATGGTAATTTACTGAAAACTACAAACTTACAGTCTCTATTGAACATTTTCTTGTTACATGTCCCCAAGGAGTGGCGCAGTTGGTTGAAGACTTGGGCTTTGAAGGTGTGCTCCCTTCAAGGTCCCAGGTTCGAGAGTCACCTGTGAGTATGTGACATTAATTTGTGGACACCTCCCGTGTCTCCATTCCTTCGATGTCTCCCGGTGCCTGGCCTAGGGACGGGCGTGGTTACTCTTGTTTCAAAAAAAAAAAAAAAAAATTCTTGTTACATACTAGTTTAGATCTGTTTTACCATTTTGTGAGCCATTTGATCATTTACTTTTTAGTCTCACTTCTAGGATTTATTTTTTCAAGTAGCTAACTGGTTAAGCAGATCTTTGTTTTGTCTGCAGTTTCCCCAGAGAAGATGTCCATGGTGTTGCAAAATGTGAAAAAAGTTTTGAAAGTAAGAACTCACTTATCACTCATTAGATTCTACTTCATCATGTGTCTTGTTAAGAACACAGCTCATGATCCAATGTTTTTTTTTTCAGCCAACCGGATATGTTCTGTTTCGTGACTACGCAACTGGTGACCTTGCTCAGGTTTCTACGTTATGTTTCTTTGATCTCTTTTTTTCTGCGCGTGATATTCTTCTTTCATTCATCTCATAACATTTGCCATATTTCATCATGTGATATTTGAAGAACCTCTTCCTTTAAGATCAAAATGCTCAAACTAGAGTTTTAAAATTATTGTGTAGCCATAATATATATTCAATTAATCATTAATACTCAATGCCTTGCCTTTTATAAATTTCCTTTGTATTGAATCTATGAGATGAATTTCCTAGTCTGTTAATTGTTTGATAATTCTTAAATTTTATGTTGGATGTCAGAGCATTTTTTTTTTCTGTAATTACTACTACGGTTCATTAATACTTATGATGCCCTTCATATCAATGTCTCATTTACAGGAAAGATTTGATTGCAAAGATCAAAAAATTTGTGAGAATTTTTACGTAAGAGGAGATGGAACTGTAAGTTACAATCTTTTCATGCTTGCAATAATATGCCCTTATTGTTTGGCTCCTTTTTAATATAGAGGTGTCGATTTTGGTCAGCGAGCTTTCTACTTCTCCAATGAGTTTCTTACAAGTACATTTAAAGAAAATGGATTTGATGTTAAAGAATTTGGCGTATGCTGCAAACAAGTAGCGAACCGGTCGAGGGATTTGATCATGAATAGGTAAATATATATATACAAATATTTTCATTTTTCTTGAATAAATTAATTTATTTACTGTTAGTTTCCACATTGGAAAAGGCATATTCACTACATAGCCAAAATTTTGACCTCATTTGTATTGTCCATAGTTTAGGTTATCATAGTGTTTATCATTATTTTTTCTTTCAAATAGCCACTTAAAGTGGATTGGAATTGCCAGGTTCAAAGTGCTGTAAACAGATTATTGACCCTCGCATAAGGTGATGGGCATGTTTTTGCTTGGTAATACTGCTAATTTCTGACAACTTAAACTCTTGCTTTTCCAGATTCAAATTAGTTTTGACTTTGGTTACTCGGACGTATTTGATAGTCATTTGGTTTTTGGTTTTTAAAATGTGCTTGTTTTTTTTTTATCATCTATCTACAAAAAAAAAATCATGTCTTAAGAAAACATTTGACAAATTTTTAAAACAAAAACAAGCTTTGAAAACTAATTTTGTACGCCTATTTCATATCCATTTGGTTTTTGAAAATGAAGCCTATAAAGACTATTTTTGCCTATAGCTTTTATTGTTTTCTTATCTACCTTATACCTATGTTTACTTAATTTGAGCCATGGTTTGAAAACTATAGGAATATTGGAATTTGGCTAAAAATTCAAATGTTTTCTTGGGAGATATGAAAATCATGGTAGAGAAAATTGACAGAAAATAAGCTTAATTTTCTAAACCAAAAATTAAATGGTTATCAAACAAGTTATTAATTTTGATGTTTGGCTTGATTTTACAAGAGTAGACAACAAATCAAGGGAACACTTCGGTAGTAATAGTATTTACAGGCAAACCAATGTTGGCTTCTTTTATGCTACAAATATAGCCTTAGGGCGAGGCACATTTTATTTTTTATTGTTAACCATTTCTGTGTTTGTTATTTAAGGCGATGGGTCCAAGCTGTATTCAGCCTTTCAGAGTTTGCAACTCCAGAAACTGGACTTCGGGAAGGATTTCGCGTTCAAGCTAATACCGAGCCTCCCAAGGAGAACCATTCAGAGGGTCCTATCCAGGATTCTGAACTCGATTTCTCTGAGGGTGTTGCAATTGATATGTTTGGAATTCCACCTTCTCAGGAGAATGAGGTATGTTTGTCCTTAGCATACAATTCTAAGATTGCCCCAAAATTTCTGATCATGTGAAATTATTTTCTTTCCATCTCATTCTAAATATTTACCTTGCATCAAATCATTTGATTTCCTTAGATTGTTGAGGTGGATGTTAGAGGATGGAATTTCAAAATCAAAGTTCTCTCGAAAGAGTTCCAACATACCTGCAAATCCACTGGTTTGATGCTGTGGGAATCTGCTCGTTTGATGGCTTCGGTCCTGGCAGAAAATCCAGCTATATATGCAGGAAAGAGAGTCCTAGAGCTCGGTTGTGGCTGTGGAGGTATCTGCTCTATGGTTGCTGCTGGCTCCGCTAATCTCGTCGTTGCCACCGATGGAGATCCGAGTTCTCTCGACCTATTAGCTCAAAACGTAACTTCAAATCTTGAGCAACATTTCCTCTCCAAACTAATTACTGAGAGACTGGAATGGGGAAATGGCATCCATATTGAAAATATCAGAAAAATAAGCCCTGAAGGTTTTGATTTGATCATAGGCACCGATGTCACATATGTTCCTGATGCTATTTTGCCTCTGTTTTCTACTGCAAAAGAGCTGATCTCTTCTACTAAGGATTCAGAACGTGCATTGATTCTTTGCCACATCCTGCGTCGGGTCGACGAGCCAACAATCATTTCATCTGCTCATCGTTTCGGTTTTCGGCTGGCTGATTCTTGGACTGCAGGACTCTCATCCAAGTCGTCCCAAAACATTGTGAGTTCATGGTTTGCTAATAGAGATTGGGAAGAGAGCATCCCAACTTCTGCTTTGAACATCATGTACTTCCTCCTAGATCAGTGATCATCATTTTTCGATTCGCTTTCTATTTAACATGTCAAAGGGTATAGAATCAGTATGCAAATCAATATGCGAGTCTGTGGTTTCGAGATGAAAATTTTCCAATAGACTTCACTGTATTTGTATTGATAGGTTTTGAGTTCATATTTAAGCTTTCATTGATGATAGGGCATTTATTTTTACAATGGAAACAAGAGTTGATGTGGAATAGAATGTATGAAATTCCATTAAATATTGAAGAACTCAGTTGACAAATATGAGCTTAATTTAACGACATAAAACATGTCTTCTGGCAAAACATAGATCCTCCATTGAAATTAACTCTTAGATTAGCTCAAAAATGTGTAAATCCAACCAAAACAAATTCACATTAACAAAACATAGTACCAAACAAGCAAAACACTTTTATGTAAATTTTCATTTTTATATTTAGCTTTTCATGAATGAAATGAAAACTTTCATACACTATTTGGTTCACACAATTCAACCAATTTAGTCTGTTAAAAGGTACATAAGAAAAACAAATTATAGAAAAGGAAGGGAACAAAACAATAATTTTTTTAATGGAACCAAAAATTTAAATCAGATTGGATTGAGCATCAAACTTTTTTTTTTTTTTTTTTTTTTGTAATTGAAGACGGTCATTTTATGGATAACTCCTTTAGTTTAATAGTTGATCTCACTACATATATGAGAAACCTATATTTGTCTCAAAGTCCGAACGAAGGGTATAAAAAATTTTAAAATTAAACTCACTCTTAAGTTTCGACCTTCCATGAAAATCTCAAATCTCGTGGTCACTATCAATCAAACAACTCAATGATACAAATCAATCTAGAACTTCAAACTTCAATTTTTTGAACCCCTCCACATCTCTGTAGAATAAGTATTCTTTTTCTTTTTCTATTTATTTATTTTCAAATAATCTCTCTAGCTAATTCTTCTATGAAAAATATGAATCTTTCACAAAATAATGGCTTCGTTCATTTCCTTTCAGTTCACCCTTAACTTTTTAAAAACAAAGTTCCTAACTTTTGGTATTTAAAACATTTGTACCACAAGACTTCTAACAGTTCTTTCAGAACCGTACGTCCTTCAAATCAAGAAGAAATTTCAAAACATATTTTAATTAATTACGTACAATTCAAAAAATAAAGAAAATTTGTTGTGTATACCAACTTTAAAATCTTCTATTAGAATTATAGCACATCTTTATCAAAAATTCGTTTATACCAAAATTTTGAGTGAATGAATTCAATCGAACTCAATCAATAACTAGTGATTGAACTCAATCAGTTTGTTAAGTGATTGAGCTCGACTGATTGAATTCAACCACTAGTTATTGATTGAGTTCGATTGGGTTCAATCCCTCACAATTTTGGTATATCTGCAATTATTTTCAGTTTTGTGTTATAAATGCAATTTTTTAGCCAATTTTTATTATACATGAAAAATCCCTAAAAATAAACCCAGGAAGGATAGCATTAACTCATTATACTAGCTTACGCATAAAAAACCCACTTCAAAAAACCCCTAAATTTTCGGTATTATTCATTTGAAAACTAGATGTCTAGGAATGTTACTATACTAAAGTGGAAGATTGAAGAGAAAAAAATGATTTTGAAAATTAATAAAGTTTTGATGAACTCTTGTATCTAAAACCAATGCTAAATTTAACTAAAGGGTTTATGTTTGCAATCATAATTATGTGCCCAATAAAAGAGGAAATCTAAACTGATAAAACATTGGTGCCTTGGTGCACTTCATGGATATCTCTTGAATACGTACTGAGTTAGTATGCATCAAACCCTCTATTTGGATATGATATTCTGAACCTTAGTTTTTTTTTTCTTAGCGAAAGTTGCAATTTTTTTATTTTTTTTAATATTCGTGAGTGTCTGAGTCAAGCATTTTGATTATTCTTACGAAACATACGGTCTGACTTTAAAATATTTGGATGTCAGGAGAATTCGTAAGAAAATTAATTTTAGGTAGATGAGTACCGTGAATTGAATACATTCAATTTACAAACATTGAGAGAGATTGAACTCGAAGAACTAAAATTCTCGATTACTATTCGCATATAATCAATTTGTGTCACGATCTCTTAGAATATTTCATCTACAACAACCCTAAAAAAATAATAAGGCTATTCATATTGAACAATACAAAGAAGAAATTGTTCACTTTCTCCTTTTATTAATGGTCAAAATTAGCATGATGAGGAAAGCTCAGTGAGAGGTGGGGGAGAAGGGAAACTAAAGTGCTTTAATTACATCATGGGAGAGAATATGAAGTTTCACCTCAAAACCAATTAATGATGAGGGGAGTAACTCATATCTCTTTTATATTAATGTTGGACTCTCCCACTTTTCAATGTGGGACATTTGTGAGATCCTAACACATCCAATAGCAAACCAAAATTACCTATAGAAAGAGTAAGAAAAAAATCAAATCAAAGGGAAAAAAAAACAGAAAATTTTTAAGACCATAAAAATATTAAAAACCTAGCGGCTGGGGTTTTTACGACAAACCCCGTGTTCACAGTGATTTCGACAAGGTAGTGATCGAAATTTCTCATTCAACAATTGATTGATGAAATTCCTTTGATTTTGATTTCCAAAAAAGAAAAAGATCGGATTTTTAGAGAGCTGAGTTTGTCACATTTCACTATATTCCAGGAGCCCTAGCTAGGGCAAAATCTGCAAAAAGTTGAGAAATTAATTAGTAGATTTCATGATAAATGCCTTACTTTTTAAATTATTTTTTTTCATTTTCACATTCATTTCACTTGGACAAGACAGAAAGCTGCAATATTGCACAAAAAAGATCAAAACTTTAACAAACCCATATGAAAAAAAAACAAGAAATTTAGAGAGAGAAGTTGCAAAAATGGATTAAATCAAGAAGAAGAAGAAATAAGAGAGAGAAAATGGTGGGGTGACAGATAGAGAGTAAGCACATAAAGCTTCAAGCATGAACCCTAACATGCAAGAAAGTACCTTATGTGCTCACTCTCTTCTGTCACCTCCTAAATTTCAATTTTAAAAACATTTACTAAAATAACCTCAAATCTTCAGCTGATCTTCAAAGAAAAACAAAAAACCCAAAAAAACCCTTTTTTTTTTTTCTCATGGGGTTGAAATTTTAAGGCCATTTGCCCCAAACCCTAAAAGCTGTTCCACTAAATTGGAACAAATTGAAGGTTGTGGGAGAGTTGTTGTGTGAAGAGGGGGAAGTACTGTGGGGTTTATATAGAATTGAAAAAGGAGAAAAATTAAAATAATAATAGAGTGGAATAAATGTGTGTTTATCTTCTATTGGGTGTGTTTCTAATATTTTATTGCTAATTTTCAGAGAGCAAAAGTATGGAGAAAAACAATGGGGGAGATTTCTTTTTTTTTTTTTTTTTTTTTTTTTTGTGATGTTATAATTGTGTTGTGTGTATGCAAACAAGGATTCCTACTGTCCCATTTGAATTGTTTACTATTACCAATGCATTCTTGTAAATCTAAATCTGCATTATTATTTACAGTGCATCTTATATCTCCCATGCTTGCTGATCCCCATCTCTATTTTATTTTTTATTTTGAGACAGTGTGGTGCTGGTGTCCCTAAGGAAGGGTTTTCAGACAGGGTGGTGCCCTAAGGAAGGGTTGCATCATGCTTTGAAAGCATCATATTCTTAATATGGGAGTGAGTTTTAATTATAAATTCTTTATTTGATATTATTTGATATTGTGATCAATTTACACTCATTTCGATTATTCTTTCGAAACATAACATTCGATTTTATAATAATTAGATGTCAAAATAAATTAAGAGATCTATAATGGGGGAGATGATCGTTCATAATATAGCTAATTATAATTTATAATTAAGAGATCTATAATGATAAGAATTTAAGAATATATCGAAAGAGATGGTGGCTTGTTTTTTTTTAGATTATAATAATTGGAGGTAGGGAATTCGAACCTATAGACCTCTTGGTAATTGAACATATATTAATGTCGTTGAGCAACTGCTCATGTTAGCAAAGAGTTGGTGTCCTTGATTATTTTATTATTTGGTAGTAATCTAATTTAACATAATGATTGCGGTTCCATCCATACTCTATTTGTAATCTTCTCTCTAATTTATACTCAAAATTTTACCTATACAAAATTGAGATTTGATTAATATAATGTTATTATTAATATCATAACACGTTGAATTATGACTTAAATATTTAAAATTTTGGGGAATTTGCATGTATATTACAATAAGGCAAAAAAATTACATAAATAGCAACTTTTTGAAAATATTTGCGAATATAGAAAAATCAGATTTGTAGACTCTATCAAAGCGTCTGATAGACTCCATCAATAGTGTTTGATAGAGTCTATAAAAAGAAAATTGCTATATTTACAATATTTTTAAAAAATTATTATAATTCTGATGTATAGTAGAAAATTTGCTATACAGTGTAAATTCTCTAAACATTAAATATTTTTCTTTTATATTCGCCACTGTCCATTAATTTTAAAAAAGCTTTTCTTTTTTTTTCATTTTAACCTTTTTACACTTCCAATCAACATATACTCTTTCATGTTTATGCTTTGATTGAATGATAAGTTAAATCCCTCATGCTATTTTAAGAAACTCAAAAGGAAAATAACTATATATATATATATATATGGAAATTAGTAGATATTATGATCTCGCATGTGTCACATATTCAAACTTTTGATAAGCACTAGCTAGAAATTGAGTATCCCAATAACTCCCCAAAAAGAGTTGGATATCCCAATAACACATCATTAATTATTAATATGATATCAATGTGGGTATTTTTTCGATATTCTAAAAATAGTACTTTAAACGAATTAAAATATGTCCAACTCCTTAATGTTTAATCACAAATTTGAAATATTTTCAAAAAAACCTTTTGTTAATTAAAGTGACACTGATGATATCATGTGATCAAAGTTTTTATTTTTAATGTATACGAAAACTATATTAGTACAAATGATAATAATATAGAAAGAAAAAAAACATGAAATTAGTAAAGTAAAGAAGATAACTCATTTGATGCCCATTACATGAGATAATTGGGATTAAAAGAGGAGACGACCAGTAAGCTTTAATTAATTTAAGATTAATTAATTAAAAGGATATTAATTAATTAAAAAAAAGAAAAGTTGAAAGAAGATGCAATTAATGAGCCAATAAGATTTGAACAGAAGGGAGATGGGCACGCAACGGCGCTAAAACAGCATAAAGTATATATGCTTTATAATTAATTAATCTAATTATCTGATAAAGCAGAGAATCGTTGACTAATTAATTAGTTTTCTTTTGCAGAAAATTAATACCATTATTTTAGTTGCCCTTTCTTTTTCCTTATTCTTATTCTTTTATTATCTCTTCTCTCTTTAACATCACCATAATAATTGTCACACTTAATAATTATCTCAATTTCCTTTTTTTTTTTTTTTCTCTCTAAGTTACAAATTTGGTCTCCTTTTTATAATAAAGAAATTAGAGTCACTCATAATCAATCTTTAATAGTTAGTCCCATTATAAATTTAGAACACTCGTACTCACTCCAATACTGAACTAAGAAGAAAAAAAGAATCCCGAAAATTGGTATTCATTGTTTGGTTGCAAATCAGTTCAACACTAGCGTTACAAGCTTGATCTCGAAAATTGATATTTATACCATCTCCCTCGTTGATATGTACTAAAAAAAAGGAAAAAAAATATTAAACTTACTCCTTAATTTTGAGTTCTCTATTTGGAAAAAATAGAAATTATATAGTCCTATAATTTTAAGGGAATTTGCGCTGTATAGCAAATTTCTTACTCTCCATTAGAATTATAGCAACTTTTTAAAAATATTGCAAATATAGTAACTTTTTAAAAATATTATAAATATAGCAATTTTTTTTATAGACTCTATCAGACACTATTGATAGAGTCTATTGATGGAGTTTATCAGACACTATTGATGGAGTCCATCAATAGTGTCTGATAGACTCCATCAGACACGATTGATGAAGTCTATCAATCTGATTTTGCTATATTTGCAAATATTTTTAAAAAGTTGCTATTTACTCAATTTTTTTGTCTTATTATAATATACATGCAAATTCTCCTAATTTTAAAAGTTACAATTTAACCTTATGGGTGGAGCTTAATAAAATAAAAATGTCATTAGTAATAACTATGTATTTAATATATGACAATTAACTATTATGTGTCATGCAAATGAGATGGTATTTTATATTTTGTTGACTGTGCGAGTTGAATAGTTAAGTGAATTAAAAGTTAATGTTTATTTTTCAAATTAGTTGCATGTAATTGCTAAATGAAAAAATATTTTTATCCAATTAAATGATTGTTCTTAGAAATGTATACTATATGTTGATTGGAAAAATAGGTAAGAAAAATATAAATTAGTGTAAATTCATATTGTGAACAAAATACAAAATCCAGTGTTGACACATAAATAGATAGCTAACTACCATATTTATAATTAGTCATTTCATAAAGAAAACAAACTATTTATGAGATTTTATCAAAAGACTATAAAAATTAAATGGTATTACTTGCCCAAAAAAAACTAAAATAACTTTTAAAATCAATTGATTAAATTATAACTTTCTTCTAGATTTGTAATTTGACTTTGTAGGGGGGTAATAAATATTATATTTTGGTTTATAGAAACAATTATCAAGATTTCCCCCCACCCCCTTTTAAGCCTATTTATGATCGAAAATAGAGAAAATTTTGATGAATTTATTTTCTATTTCTTTTGAGGGGGAAATTCTAGAAGAGGGGCTTTCCCAAAAGGGAAGGTGTATGACAATCTTTCATGGTAGGGTTTCCCTTTTGGGATAGTGGGAAATGAAAGAATGCTTGCGTATCGACACATATCATTTTGTTTTAAAATTAACATTGTTTTAAAATAAAATAAAATAATTTTATAAAGAAATCCCTCCAAAAGAAACAAAATAAAATAACTTTTTTTTCTTAGGCTACAAAGATGATACCCACTTTAATCGAGAGATGAAGAATAATTGTGGCCAACGCATCTTCATTTTGTTTTCAATTTAATCTCTTTAACTTTAAAAAGTTTTAATTTGACTTAGGTAAATTTCACATTTTATTATGCCAACTAAAATAATATCTTAGCAGTATTTGGGTAACTTCATTGACCAAGAAATCTTAAACACATAAATATATTGTTTTGTATGATCAAGATATCATAAATTTAAATCATTCATCTTCGATTAAGATGATTTTCTTTAAGAGATTCAACATAGGTAGTGTGAGATGGTCAAATTTCTAACATTTTTCTCTTTTAGGTCAAAATGCATGACTGCTCAATTGAGCAATGTAAAGGTTTTTTTTTTTTTTTTCCTAATGATCAAAAAATCATAATAATTTACTCTATATAGTCATTTAACTTAATATAAGTAATAAAAAATGCATCACATTCATTCATATAGTGAGATTAAATCTCACAAATTATTTTTAAAATTATGGATATAAAAGTCTTTTTTCTTATAACAATATATAGGAACAGAGATTTAAATCTTTAACATCTCTGAACGAATTGAGCTATATTCAAGTTGATCTCGAGGTAGAAAAGATTAAATATGGCAAATGGGAAAGGCAGGTTGGTCGGGTTGTCCTTTTTGGGTTATGGTAACCATAATTGGAGGCTGCAGAGTTGGCATTTAGACATAAATTATGTGTATGGGCGCATGCACTTTCGGCTACCACATGCCATGCGAGTCCAGACCACAACGTGGGGGCAATTTTATTTGACATATAATATACACTGATGTGACATATTATTGTGTTCACAACTGATGGAAATTAAGCATTAAGAAATATCCAAAATTTACTCATATTTAATTAGTGATAGGTTTAATCCGTGGTTATCAAGTTAAAATAAATTAAAAATTTCTCATCAATTATAAAAAAGAAAGAAATCCAAAACTTTAGAAAATATCGAATATAGCAAAAATTGATTTAAATATATTGAAATTTGAAAACAGATATTCTACTCACATGTGACATTATAGTCATAAACTTTTGGTCTCGATTAAATGATTTGGAGATCAGTTTTAATTAAGATAAGCTTATTCAAAATAATTAAGTAAAAACATATTAAAAACAATGCTGAAAAATTTATCGAAGTCAATCAATTAAAATGATTGAAAATGAAAATCAAATAAATTGATTAAAGTTGCCAAAATTATATAGAATTCTTCCCAATATTATTGAGATCTTAAAAGAATTGTCAACCTGCGCATAATTAGTTATCCCAAATATCTGTCGATATAAAATAATAATAGTAAAAATAAATAAATAATTAAGAATTTTTAGAGAGGAACCCAAAAAACCATCCCCCACTAGAATTAATAATGAATATATAAGTTATTGGGTTCCCTTTCATTATTTAGAATCATTCTATTAAAACTTTGCATTTTCTATGGTTGGGGTGCTTCCATCCATCCCCATTTTATCACTCCCTAAATAATTTTATGGAAATTTAATTATCTAGAATATCAAGAGCTTTTTTTTATCCGATCTTGGTGTAGTAGGTACATGTATAGATAGATTATATCCTTTTTGCAATCTCCAAGAATTTCACTATAGGATTGGTTTTCATATATATATATATATCCGTCACATTCAATAATAAGAGGACAAATACCAATTTTCGAGATCGAACTTGAGATATTGTTACGAAACAATTGTGTCACTAATCTATTTGATAACCTTTTTAAAATTTATCATGATATAAGAATATTTATTTATCAAAATTTATCATAGTATCAATAGACATTTCTCAAAATTATCATGAAGAAACATTTCTCAAAATTTATTATAGTATCTGTAGACATATCTCAAAATTTATTATAGTATCAGCTTACTGTTATTTGTTAAGGTTTTCTTTTTACTGTTTTTACTGTTATTTGTTACCGTTATTTATTGTAGACATTTCCATCCTCTATACGATGAAGATATGCAATGTGTTTCACTTCCATATTGGAAATGGGCCCTGAAACAAGCTAGAAACAGGCCCAATAAACCTAAACCAATTACCAATGCCTCAAATATTAACTAGCTAAAATTGGTTTGACCGAGAGTAATAGCTCAATTGACATAGTATATATTTAATCGGGTCATAGGTTAAACTAGAATGAGAGTACCTTTTGTTTTAAAGGTATCCTTTAATACGTTGGAATATTACTCCAACTTTTCATAAATAGTTCAGAGCAGTTTTTAGAGTAAAAATTTGTTTCAAAAATATCGATCTTTCGAAAGTTAGAATATTAATTTTGGGGACACGCGTGATTACCATAATATAGTGAAGCGAAATTTCGATTTTTCAATCATGCAATATTAAGATAACCTGCAAGGACGGATTAAAAGAATTTATTTTGAAAGCCGAATTTAAATTATTTTGAGAGGTCAACTTTTATATGAAAAAGGATCACAAAATTCAAGATTTGAAGGCACACCTACCATAAATAGTATTAAAATATGGATGGGATCTACCTTCATATACAAAATATAACAAAATCAAAAAAACATTAAGGGGACCATAGCCCCATTGCCCTCTCTCCATCTGCCTTGACAACGGGTCCCTCCATAATCTCAATATGATATAATCCATTTTAGTCGTAAATTCAATAGTTTTTAGGAAATGTTGGTTCTAACTTTTATTTCAAAGATGTGAATACAAAAGGTGTTCGGATGAGATTTTGATGAGAAGTTAGTTTGAGAAGTTATTTTAAATAGTTAAAATTTTGTAGTAAAAAATTAGTTTGAATATGTTTTTTTTTGTGGAGGAGTTGGAATGAAACTCTTGAATAGATGTAGATTTAAAATGAGTAATTATTTTGAGTAGTTATAAATGAATGATTAGAAATGAGTGGTTAGAAATGAGGAGTTATTTGAATAATTACAACATTTGGATGTAGTTTTTTAAGAAAAAATTAGTAAATTCTCAATCTAAATCCTCTTTAAATACGGCGAAAAAATGCAAGAACTAGTTTCAAGTTCTAACCACTGAATTGTGATTATGTTTGCATCCAACACATGTTGAACAATTCCAAAGTGACTCAAACTCTAAAAACCTTATCTTCACATTCTAAACAAAACCATCTTATTTGAAATACATATCACAGAATCAATCATCAAATTATAAAACTCTCACTGTCCACATGAATCCCAACATCACAAACTTTCAAAAGAGAGTACATAAATTGCAAAAGTTAGGTAGACATAAATGGAAGAGATGAAGCATTTCATTTTAGCAAGGTGAACCATTACAATTGTTCAAACTCCTCAATCTTTTGATTGAATCACAGGCAGGACACAAGTATAATCAAGAATTATGACACTTAAAAAGATTAGGGATAGAATAATACCCACCATAGAGAAATCGAAAACAATCCCAGCTAGCATAAAAAATTAAAAATGATTGATTAGAAATGAATGGTTATAAATGAAAATGTATAGTTAAAAATAAGGAAATTTGCACTGTATAGCAAATTTTCTACTCTACAGAATTATAGCAACTTTTTAAAAATATTGTAAATATAGCAACTTTTTTTATAGACTCTATCAAATACTATTGATGGAGTCTTCTATCAGACACTATTGATAGAGTCTATTGATGGAGTCTATCCGACACTATTGATGGAGTTTATAAATCTGATTTTGCTATATTTACAAATATTTTCAAAAAGTTGCTATTTATGTAATTTTTTTGCCTTATTATAATATACATGCAAATTCCCTAAAAATAATCCGTTAATAATAAAAATGATAACAAAATTTGTTATTTTGGTAAGAAGTTAATAAATACTTATTTTAAATCCTCGTAATCAATTGCCGTGATTAGATGCAACGGGGCATTCTTGGTGACCTTGTATTTTATTCAGTTCGAAAATGAAATACAAAACCCAAAATCTCTGTCATTGCCGCAAAAAAATTCGACGTAAATCGCAATTCACCCTTTCAATTTCTTGATTCCTTCTTTCTTAATTAATCTTTCCCTTTTCGATTTTGGGGCTTTCAACCAACGATATGTGGGAACCGATTTGCTTAACTTTGGCCGCCGCCGCCGGCAACAACATCGGAAAAATACTTCAGAAAAAGGGCACCGTCATCCTTCCTCCTTTATCCCTCAAGCTCAAGGTACCCTTTCTCCGTTTCCTTAAATGGGTCATTTGATTTCGAGCGATTCGTTTGTTTTTCGTTCCAATTCGACGGTTTGTTGTTTTGGGTTTTGTTCATTTTGATCGCTGTCGGCCTGATTGGGTTGAATTCTTTGATGGGTTTGATGGATTTTCTCTGTTTTTTTGTGTTATATAGGTGATTAGGGCTTACGTTTTTAATAGAACTTGGATCATTCGTTTTCTGATGGATATATTTGGAGCCGTTCTTATGCTCAGAGCGCTCTCCCTCGCCCCTGTAAGTTCTTTTTTTGGGTTGTTTTGGTTGGTTTTGAATGATTGGATCTTGAAATTATGGAAAGATTATGTTGGGTTTCTGTGAGATCTAGATGAATTTGATTCTCTTTTAATCTTCATACATTTAATGGGAATATCAATTGATGTTTAATGGCTGTGTGAGTGACTGTTGTGAGTATATGGGCCAGCTTACGAGCACTTCAGAAGACATACCGTTTGACCTTATAGTATCCGTTGAAAATTAATTCATATGAAGATGCCTATCATTGATTGGACTCATTCATAACCTCTTAGATCATCAATGTTCTCTTTGACCACTCGGGTTAGAAATAGGCTTAAGAAAAAAATTCAGTTTAAATATTTCACATGTAATTTCATGTTGCAAAACCAGTTTGCATATTACTTCCCCCCCAAGAATTCATTCCTCTCCTGCTTAATCTTCCTATCCTTTCTAATTCCTGTCTTTTAGGTATCTATAATTCAACCAGTTTCTGGTTGTGGACTTGCCATCCTCTCTATATTTTCACATTTTTATCTGAAGGAAATCATGAATGCCGTTGATTGGATGGGGATTACGCTTGCTGGCATTGGCACCATAGGTAATGTAAGTTCACATTTGTGTCTTTAATCCAATCATTGTTGTGTCGTAATCTTCTTTCCCTTAATTTTCTTTAAATGTTCATTTTGTGTAGCGCAGGTTTGCTCATACGTTTTATCTTAGTTTCCTATGATCATATTTCTTCCTAATATAGTTATTATGTTCATTGTTTTTCATTTCATTTATAGGGGTTGGTGCTGGAGGAGAGGAGCAAAAGGCCTCCTCAATATCAATTTTCCATTTGCCATGGCTAGCATTGACCATTACTATCTTGTTTGTAGGTATCTTATATCATCATCACCTCATGTTTTGTAAAATATCTTACCATGTAAACTAGATATGCCTTGTTGAATTAGAAGCTTTATAGCATTGCTTGCAGAAACAAATATAGCATACTAGTAACTTGTAAATTGAGCTGTTAAAAGATGGAAGTAGTGACATTTAGAGATGATTGAATACATCTATATTTTAACAGGTTCTTCTTAGTGGGTGGCTTCATTTCTACAAACGTCAACGAAGAGAACAGGAGTTGGTAAGTTCATTTCTTTTATGCCGACTTTCACTAGCCTTATTGTCTTCGGAAAAAAACATTTTGTTATATACATATATATGTTGCAGATGGAATTTGAAGTCGTTGAAGAAATAATATATGGCTTGGAATCTGGCATTTTGTTCGGGTACTACTCTGGCTTACACTTTCTTACTTGATTGGATTACATATATCCTGTAATTATTAAGGTTGAGGATGAATATTATAAATTAGAACTTTGCTTCACTGTGAGGAATTTTGCTCATCTGGTTGTGGTGATATCCTAGTTTGTCTCAAATTGAATTTCAGTAAGCCTTTATTGAACTGTTCTATCATTGTTATGGTTGTCCTTATATTGTCCAAGTGTCCATGTTGTTTGAGAATTGGAGCATAAGCTGCTATAAAATTGTCAGCCTATAATGAAAGAACTACTTTTGACCGACATACAATGTGTTAAAATGGAAGGAAACTGATAAGACCCCAATGACCTTATCACTCACACATAGCTAACACAGACAATAATAAACAAAAGCAAACTATATTGATATAATAGGGTTACAATACCGTAGCCATTCGAGAGGGCTAGACTCTCCCAACTTTTTGAACAAGACAACAATACCAAAATACTTACCTTTCTAAGAACCCCACTCCCCTATTTAATCACAACCTTAATAGCTAATTACAACAATACCCTTACTAATATAATATTAATATTCTAAAACACTCAAGGCCTATCAGAAACCGACTTGGACTTTGAAGGTGTGCTCTCCTCAAGGTCTCAGGTTTGAGACTCACCTGTAATATTAATTTGTAGACACTTCTCGTGTCTCAATTCCTTCAATGTCTCCCGGTGCTTGGCCTAGGGACATGCGTGGTTACCCTTGTTTCAAAAAAAAAAAATGGAAGGAATCCAATCAGCTTTTTATATTCATGGCAACAGAATTGACAATTAAAATGTGCAATTGCAGGATGGCATCTGTTATATCAAAGATGGGATTTTTGTTCTTGGAGCAGGGCTTCCACGAAATATTGGTTCCTATATGCATCCTGATAAGTATTTGTTGCAATGGCACAGGATTTTACTATCAGGTAGCTTGAATTATTGGTGAATTGATCTCTTTATGATACTGTTATTCATAATCACGCCGTCTTTTCTTTAGTAGACTCGAGGACTAAAACATGGGCGGGCCATTGTGGTATCGACATGTGCTGCTGTGGCGTCTATTGTTACTGGTGTTGTTGCTGGTATGCTTGCTTGGGTGAAGAATTGCCATCGTCGCCAACTGCTCGTCTTTTGCTTCTTCTTGGATGGTAAACTAGAAACACATACCCATTCTTTGGATTCCATTACCTTGACTTATAAGCTCGAAGGACATCATGTCTGACCTGGTAACCAAGAGGTTACATTTACAATTGCTTTCTGAGTTTATGATAACGGACCAAATATATCTTTGGTTCTGGTGCGTTAAATAGTTGGAAAGACTCAGCTAGTGAAGGGTTGATAATTGACTGCTTAATTCCTGATTTATTTTTCTTCTAAAAGAAAAGGGTGTCTGTTGAACATGTGATGGAAATAGAAGTTTGGTTTATTTTTAAGAAGACTTTCTCCATACAGGCTGCTAATCATCATAGGAGCCATTCTGCTCGTGAGTTCCTCGCGACTGATCCGACGTCTTACTAGGCTATACCGTCGTTTTAAGCGAGGTGGTGCCGATAGAAACTTTGGGCATAGATCTGGAACATCTGTACGCGTTAAAGATTCAGGCCCTAGTGCTGCTATCATTCAGACATCCACATTGCAAAATTTATTACCTTCGAAAGCGAAGGCCGACTCTTGAAGAACATGGAGACGGCTCGTGTATAGATTACTGATATGGGAGAAGACCAGGTATGAACATATTCTGATCTGGGCTGGAATTTAATGATGTGAATTTTTATTATTTTTACAGTATACATTGTTTGGTTAGGCAGCACATTTAAATCCCCTTCCATTGTTTCAATGTTTAATACCATTTCTTATTATCCAACCACTGTACGTGATTAAGATGTTTGTCTGATAAGTCTGAAATTCATATATATGATGATTTTTCATTCCACATTCTAAATTTTTTCTACTTAGTCTTGAAACATTTATGAAAGGTCTTATAGAGTTAATATTACCATTTTTATAAGAATAAAAGTCTTTTTTGAAACAAGGACAAAGTTCAAAGGGGTTTGATATAATATGGCATTTTGTTTATGTTATCTTGATTTGAAACATCCAAGTGAAGATCATATGGCCTAGCTTGTTAGCCCAATTTTGTTCTTGTATGAGGGTGTTACCCTCCAACAAGTTTTTTTTTTTTTTATTTGAACTCATAACCTCTTGGTAATCTGATTAATTTTTGTTGGTGTTATGATTCGATGGAAAATTTTTCCTCGTATCTAAATTGTGATAGTATAATCGACTTAATCTAACATAAGAATGAAATATTTTGATGGGGTGGTTTAGGTTTTCTGACAATTTTATTGAAAAATAGCAAAAAGGTAAGTTAACCACTTGTATACTCTAAGGGCATGTTTGCCCCATGGATAAACGGAGGAGTTGGCTTGACTTGACTTCTATTCCATGTTTGCCCCATGGACTTCCATAAGTTCATCCAACTTTTACACAACTCCATCTGTGGGCTCCACGTTTTTATTTAAATATTAAAATATTAAAAAACTACTCAATATTTATTTTTTTTATTTAAATAAAAACTTCAA
>JBBMEF010000023.1:1588840-1606937 GCA_037832685.1 Sicyos baderoa
ATAATAATAATAATAATAATAATAATAATAATAATAATAATAATAATGTGTTAAATGAATTCACCCACACTTTTAGGTTTTTAGGTGGTCAAATTTAGACAAGTCAGTTTGCATTATTGAATTTAACAAATTAATTCTTTTTTTTTTTTTTTATCATTTTAATTAACATTTTAACCATTAATTCCATTCTTTTACAAGTTTGCTGGGTTCACCATTTTTGCCTATCACCAACCTTTTCTTACAATCATTTACAGACTTGCTCGAAGTTAATTTAAGGATGACAATTATATCAGTTTCTGTGTTCTTTAATGATAAATGGGACGAGAACGATGTTTATACCAATTACACAACTGACGTTGTTGATATCATATGCAGCATGCCCTTATCCTTTCTCATATCGTCTATTGAGGGGAAGTTGTCGTTGGACGAGGACTCAAAATTTGTGTGCATATCACTATACAAGGAAGGCGTGCACAAACAAATGTCGAAGACACTGAAGGATGACATGGATGTACAACGGGTTCGCGGGGGCATGTACAGCGGCTGTTGTCTGTCTCTTGGCAGACATCGTCCAAACACGTACCGAGATGTACGTCCCAGACTTAACTGGGGGGACAACCGTTTTGAGGGTGGTGGAAGCTCGACGACTACGGACGTGAAAGCTGGCTGTAATCTCGACGGAGGCACAGTGGAAGTTCGATGGAGGGAGTTGGTCGAAGATCGGCGGTTTTGCTTCCTGGGCGGGGTGCTGGAACGACGGGGTGGGGATTGCGTGTTCTGGAGTCTGTAATGACTTTTCGGCTCCCACGGTATAGGTGGCAAGCGCATTAATTACCGCAATGTCTAAAATGTACGCGTGTGCCCGTTTGTCCATTTCCGGTAGGTTTTTCGGACGGTAAGGCGGTGGTACTCATACGTACTTCAGATGTACGCCTTCGGTATATGCTAAACGATTTTAACACAATTATTTTTTTTAAAAAAAAAAAAAACCAAAAACCTAATCCATAATTGCATTTTTCAAATTTAAATTTTACATTTTCGTTTATTATTTAAATTTAGGAGTTTGTTATAACAAGGGTTTCTGTTTCAGGTTAGTTAAAGAAATATATTTAATTTCAAAAAAATTGGAAAATCATTAATAAAATTAGATGGACATTTTAGACTTTTACACTTAAATTTTTATTTACAAAAATTAGAATTAGACATGCATTTAAATAGTTCTATTTTTAGACACTAACTTAAATAGTTTAGAAAATGTAGTCATTTCCCTAATTACCCTTATTATTTTGGATTGTAAGTTTATTTTTTATTAAGGATATTTCGGATTGTAAAGTGATATTGTACGTTATATTAAAGTATAACAAGTTACCTCTAGTTTCCTTCAAAAAAAAAAAAAAAAAAAAAAAAAAACATTTATTATAGACAAACCATTTAGAATTATAAACCGATTTATTTTAACTAACTAATAATCATTTAGCCTATATATGATCAAATGTTTAAATCTCCTATCCATTAAGTTTTTTATTTATTAATTTTTTAAAATTTTTATAACTGGTAATTGGAAAGTTAGTACTTCTATATATTTAAGCAATGCTTAAAGATGTTCATTTTCCCGCAAATCAGGGCAACAAGGAGCAGGGAACAAGGAACGAGTGGGAAAAAATTTGTCTCCAAAATAAACAAGTACGAAAAATGTATTGTCCGTTATTGTTTCCAAGATCTCATCTCCATCTATGTTTTGTATAAAAAAATTATTATTATTATTATCATTATTATTTAACATTTTAATCTTTGAATATATTTTTTGAAAGGAAAAAAATATATATATATATATATATATATATATATATTTATTAAAACGGTTTGTACAAATATTTATTGAAATGAGTGTTTTTCTTAACAATGAGGTATCTAACTAAATATTAGATATACATTTTTGTAAGAACAATCAACTATTTACAAAAATTATTAAAAAAATATATATACGTCAATATTAAAACTAGACAAAATAATAATAATAATAATATTAATAATAATAATAATAATGAATTTTGCATGGATAGAGATTGTATTTGGTGGCAGAAACATTCCCCCAATCGTATGCCGCTCGAAATTCCTATTCATGCTTGTTTCTGAACTAAAGAGACTACGATATATTTTACAATAGAACTCCCTCATGAAATTTGAATAAAAAAATACCAATTAGCCAATAAAAAACATTATACTCATAACTAAAGATAATGGATTCAAAATGTCACCGCTAATTAGTGTAGAAATAAAAAAAAAACGTGTTACTAATTAATAATAAAGAGTTTTTATTTTTTGGGTACAAATAACTTATTACTAAGAAATATACATTTATTGTTAAAAAATGCAGTAATACAATTAATTTATTTGGAAGGAAGGGAAAAAAAACAGGTGCCGTCGGATTTCGCGTTATTTTGACGATTGGTCGTCCAAGATGTTAACAGCTCGCACTCCAATTGGCGAACCTAAATTTATATTTTAATCCACATACATAATTACTTTCTTTTTTTGAAATTTGAATTTAATAAGTCATATTTATTTATTTTGTTGTGTTGCATAAAATATTTTTGAAATTTGAAATATAAAAGGTTTTACTTTCACTGGTGTTGGTGTATCGATAACGACAAAAAAATGGATATTTCAAATACAAACAAACGAAGTTGTTTGTAAGTCAGACTAAATTATTTAAACAAATTTGTTGATTGACGTGGAATATTACTTTTTTAAGCTAAATTTTATAAACAATTTTTTTAGTACAATTTGGAGTAAGGAGCCATCAAACCCAATGTAGAAGTGTTAGTGTTTCAGACAAATGCCTATTTTCAGTATCGAACTTGTGATTATGATTTTGAAATTTATTATTGTTATTATTTAGGGTTCGGGGTAAATTGTAGAACTTATTCAATGATGTTTTATACAATTTGGTTATACTTTTATAATAGTCAAATGCATGAGAAAAAGTTGCTTAAAAAATGCATGAGAAAAGAGTAGATAAAAAAGTGGAAATAATTTTCAATATTTGCCAAATTACACTATTGGCAAACTTGCTTCAATTTTAATTTCCATTCCAATATTATGCTTTACAAGTTTATTTTTTTACATTCCAATAAATGTAAGGGGGAGAAAGTTGAGTCAACTTTTAGAATGGTAGTAACCTCTTATCTACTTGATTAGTTCAATTGGACAGTGTTCATCATTCAAAGCATTTTTTCAAAACCTAATCTACAAAGTCATTTTTTAGTACAAATTGAGAGAAGAGGGACCAACAAACCTTACATAGAGAGTATAACTACACTCAAATAATATGAGAGCCAAATATCGATCTTCAGGCTCGAATTCGTAATTGTAAAGTTGAAATAGATTAACACCATAAACAAAATAACCAGCTATGCCACTTACCATCAATACAAAGTTGCGTATTGAACCAACATAACTTCCGAGACATCTATGACATTGATAAAAAATGCTCTATTGCTCATATTCTATTATTAATTTCTAATGTGAGAAACATACATTGACTAAATACAAAAGTGAAACTTTTGAAAGCCCAAACCTCAAAAATTCATTTGAAATTAAATAAAGGCTTAAAAAGCATTGGATTCCAAAGGAGCATGAGATCGGACGGTTGAGATTCCTCCAAAAGAAATTAATGAAATAAAAAAGAAAAAGAGAACATTAAATTAAAACATCCAAATTTAGAGGAAAGATATTTGTCGGATTTGCCTTTTGAAATCCTAGCCGTGCCTGCTAGCGTGCCTTTTCATGCAAATTTTAAGAAATCGAGGGGGCAAATTTCATAATATCATAAAACCTGAGGGGCCAAAAGGAAAATACTTTTGATCCTTTGAAATCGAGCGGGACTTGAAATTCAAATGCTAACCTCTCGTTGGTTCTCCACTTTTTCCACCAACAAAATCACATCTTTTTGTTTCTCTCTCACAAAACCCACAAAGTTTTTAAATTTTTTGTTTTTTTTTGAATTTCAGTTTTAAGATTTTGACATTTCTACCCAAAAAGGCTGGAATTTTTTGCCTGTCCTTAAACCCAGTTCCTCTTAAAAGTTTTCATAATTGATATCATTTGTGATTCTTGGTTTCATTTTTGATACTCATTGCTCTGTTTTTGTCTCTGATTTCATGGGGGGTTCTGGGAAATGGATGAAGGTCCTTTTAGGACACAAAAAGTCTGAGAAGGAAGATAATGTAAGATAATGTTTGGGTTTTATTTTATTTTTAGTTTTTTTTTTTTCCATTTGGGTTTTTGGTTTGAACTCAAAAAAGTTTGAAATGAGGTTGTTTGGTGTTGATTTACAGGAGAAATTGGGGAGTAAAACTAAGAAATGGAGGCTATGGAGGAGTCCATCAGGGGATTTGAGCTCTGCTTGGAAGGGTTATAAAGGGGCACATAGAGCAGCTTCTGAAGGCTCGGATTCTCCTCGAGCCGCTGATTCTTTTACCGCTGCTGTCGCCGCCGTCCTTCGTGCTCCGCTGAAGGATTTCAGGGCTGTCCGCCAAGAATGGGCTGCAATTCGAATCCAAACCGCTTTTCGCGGTTTCTTGGTACGTCTCTGGATTGTTTGATGCTAACTTAAACATAACTCAACTAGTTAAACATGGTAATTTCGATCAAATCATAAGTTTAAGTTTTTTTATGAGTGTACATTTTCGGTTGGTCAATTCAACGAAGCCGCCAACCAATAAAGCAAGTCAACTCAACCTATATATTTTTTTAATTGTGTTGGGTTATCGGATTATGTTTATCTAGCCTTTTCTCTTCGAAGTTTCAGTCCATAGCTAGTAAATCAGTAAAAGAAACTTAAAGATTGTATGATACTATACTCAAACCAAAAGAAAAATATGTTGGAGTATATATGCTCCCTACCAATATGCTAAAGACTTGTCTGG
This sequence comes from Sicyos baderoa, assembly GCA_037832685.1. Classification (NCBI taxonomy): domain Eukaryota; kingdom Viridiplantae; phylum Streptophyta; class Magnoliopsida; order Cucurbitales; family Cucurbitaceae; genus Sicyos; species Sicyos baderoa. The sequence continues at coordinate 1,593,772 of JBBMEF010000023.1, forward strand.
TTAATAAATCTTTCTTAGTTCGAATTGAATTGAGTTTAACCAAGTCAAGAATTAACTAACCCAATAACTAACTGACTTAAAGAAAATTACAAAATTATAACCCAACTCAACCCTTACATTTTGGGTTAGGTAGTCTCGATTGTTCGAATGGTTGATTTTTTGTACACTCCTTATTTATTTGTTAGTCTTAGTAGGGTTCTTGGTTAGATAGTTCTACTTTCACTTCAAATTGCTGTTTTTATTAGTCTCTAACTTAGCTTTAGGGCACAATGTCAAGTTCTTTACTGATTTGGTAGTGAAACTTTTTGCAGTCTAGGAGAGCTCTTAGGGCCTTGAAGGGAGTGGTGAGGCTTCAAGCTCTGGTGAGGGGTCGGTTGGTGAGGAAGCAGGCAGCTGTTACACTGAGGTGCATGCAGGCTCTAGTTCGAGTTCAAGCTCGAGTCAGGGCTCGCCGTGTGAGGATGTCGATCGAGGGGCAGGCGGTGCAGCAATTGCTCGATGTACATCGCAGCAAGGCTGATCTCTTGAAGCAAGCTGAGGTTATCATATTACAAGGAGATCATGTTTTGGTTTGGATAATATTGAGAATTGAAGTAACAATTTGGTTCATTTGCAGGAAGGTTGGTGTGATAGCAAAGGGACATTGGCAGATATCAAAACTAAGTTACAAATGAGGCAAGATGGAGCTTTCAAAAGGGAGAGAGCAATTGCATACTCTCTTGTTCAAAAGGTATATTTGTTTCTTTCTGTTTATCTTTTGAAAAAGCATGTTTCAGTTTGGTTTTCATGTTATCTTTTGTTCTCCAGCAATTGAAAGCAACGCCGAGCACAACTTTGCGAACAAACGCTTCGATTTACGCTCTAAAAAATTTAGAGTTCGACAAGAACAATTGGGGATGGAGTTGGTTGGAGAGATGGATGGCGGCGAAGCCATGGGAGACGAGGTTGATGGAACAATCTCGAACCGAATCAATTGAAGTCACTCCACCTTCAAAGAGTTGTACAGAGTCTGTTATGTCTAAACATTCCAAAGGTTGTGAACCAAGTTTGGTGAAAGTTAGGAAGAACAATGTATCAACTAGAATTTCAGCTAAACCTCCCTCAAGTGGGCAAGCTCGATCTTGTTCTAGTCCAAGTTCTGATTTCTGGTTTGATGAGAGCTCTGCTTCATCATCGATCTGCACGTCGACGACTCCCGTTTCAGGGCATGCTTTCCCAAGCATAGAAAGAACAGAGAATAGCAGTTACAGTAGGCCAAGTTACATGTGCCTTACAGAGTCGACAAAGGCGAAGCAGAGAATGAACAGTCACTTATCGCAACGAGTTCAAAGGCAGTCCATGGACGAATATCAATTCCTTCAGAAGTCAGCAGCTTTCTCAAATGGGGATTCCAAGAGCAGTGTTGGCTCTGATTCATCAGTCAACCCATTTAAGCCATCGACGATGCCAACACGATTCGATAGGAATGGAACAAAGCTAAGGTCTTGAGCTCTGCCATCAAAATTGTTTCAAGGCCACGTTGAACTAAAACAACCTGCAATTGTTCAATGGAGAATGGCTCGTTCTTTGTATTATAGTTCATGGTTGGTCTTTTGTTATCTTATCATCTTTGTCTTTACCACTTCTGCAAATTTTGTTTAGAACTCTTAGCCTGAGCTTATCTGTATGTGTTTCTCTGTTTTGATTTGACGTGTAATTGCAATAATATCAGAATGTGCCTGATTTTGCTTCATGATAATGATGCTTAGATTGTCAATGATAGATGTAAAAAATGTTTTTTTTTAAAGTGAAAGTGTTACAACTATCAATTGAAAGGAGGATAATGGCCAATCAAAGGACAAAATACATAGGTAAATTAGTAAATACATGTTCACTAATGCAAAAACAAAGAATTATGTGGAGTTGTGTTTGTAGTGTGATGTTGTAGCTAAGAAATGCCAATATATTTTGCTTGCAAGCTGGAAAATGATACTTGTATGTCGAGAAATGTTTGGATAAGACTAGAGGACGGAGAAGCTCGATATCAAGGAAGACTGGAGCGGTGTAAAGGGCGAATAGATGATTAATCATGACAATGTATTGCAAAACAATGTTACAAGTATCTCGAGGAAGATGGTCATCGTTTGTCGCTGACAAGCAGCCACCAACCGTGAGGGTTGCTTGGCTTGGCATATGAAAAACACTCCAGTGAGGGTTGCTTGGTATATGAGAAAGATTGATAGTTGGTGGAAGAGGCTGACACGACATATGTTGTGTATAGATGGAGAAAGCGCTAAATGACGTCGGAGTCGTCAATAAATAGTTCACCGAAGGTCACTCGTGCACACATGAAGATGGAGAAGAGTATAAAATAGAGAAAGTTAGAGGTTACCGACCTTGGAAATAAAGATCCGGCAAGTGTAAGAGGAACGAAACCTCTTTCCAATGAAGAGAGGTCCCTCTTACACCCTAGCATCGAAAGAACGACGCTAAACGAGGAGAAAGAAGGATGTGATTGCCTTGGGGTTTCTTGGTGAAATGAAGATCGAAATGGAAGTCGTTTACAACACAAGAAGATTGATGTTTATGCAATATTCAATAATAACATCAAACTTGGTGTTGATAATGATGACATTGGCATCCTAAAATGATATTATACAATATTAGAAACATACATAAACTTCTTTTGACAGTTTGGAGAATTGATAGTTGAGTACAGACGGATAACAAAAGACAACGTAACGCCTCTATATACGGTTTATAACTCGGAGCTTGACACCATTCTTGAAGTTGAGAATGACACCATACTCAAGTTCAAGAGGTTGTTCCATGGAAGGGGAATGTCGAAATACGAATTTCCTATACAAATGAATCAGAGAGAGCTTCAACTCCTGAAGGGCGAATTTCTGACCGATGCACGCTCGAGGACCGATTCCGAATGGGATTAAAGCATAGGGATGTCTCTGTTTCTCCTCTTCCTCATCTGGATCAAACCTCTCTGGTTTAAACTTATCTGGTTCTGGAAAATTCTTTGGATCCTTGGCAAGAACTCCTAGTGCTAACCAAACCCATGTCCCCTAATTTCATCACAAAGTAGTGCCTCCCAATTAGTTTGACTCATAAAATAAATTTCATTTTTAGTTTCCTGTTTTTGAATTTCCTGTTTGTTATTATCAATCTTTTTCACATTTCTTTAAAAAAATGTTTTGAGTTCTTACTCCAAAACACGACATACAAGTTTAAAACTGTTGTTTGGCCTGTTTATTTTATTTATTTATTATTTTTTTTTTAAAAAAAATTGTGAATGTTTGGGTTAGACCTACAATATTTGACTGTCAATAAAACATATCAAAAATTAATTTTCAAGGAACTGGTTTAAACTCATAATCTCTTAGATTTTAATATCTTATTGCCTTCTTGAACCACTAAATCAACCCATAATGGTTTAAGTCCTTATAGTTTTTCTTACTTTGATACCTACCATTTACCTATATTTTAAAAAATCTAACCAAAAATTGAAAACTAAAAAAATGTAGCTTCCAAAAATATGTTTTGGTTTTTTGAATTTGGTTAGAATTCAAATACTCCCTTTAAGGAAGATGAAAATATTCATAGAAATTGAGGAAAAACCAAGCTCAAAATAAAAAATAAATAAAAAACACACAAAAGAAAACAAAAGACAAAACAAACAAAATACCAAATGGAGTGGATCTTAGTTTTCAATATTTAATTTGGTTTTAAGAGTAGATAACAAAAATTGAAAACTAAATAGTTAGCAAATCAGTTGGTTTTTCATTCAATTACCTTTGGAAGAAGATATCCACCAATCTCCACATCTTTAGATGTCTCTCTAGCTACCAGAGGTGAAACAGTGTAGAACCTCATAGCCTCTTTAATCACCTGCACTCATTTGATTATAACAACAAATGAAACACCTTCATTTGAGAGTTCTTAAACCATAGAAACAAGAAAAAAAGCCCAGAAATTACTTAACCTGATCAAGATATGGAAACTTCTGCTGAAGATCATTAGCTGTTGGTATCTGATCTGATGGACCAAAGTTGTCAATCTCTTCTAGCAACTTCTCCTCGACTTCTGGATGTCCAGCAACTAAATATACAACAGAAGACAAAGTGAACGCCGTGGTAGCCGACCCGGCAAGCAGGTGTTCGTATGTGACTGCACTGATGTAGTCTGGAGTGAAGACATTCCTCGATACCGTCTCGGACTCTCTTGCTCTCAAAATAAGCGATAGGAAGTCTTTCGAACCTCGATCGTTGCGCTTCATTCTCTTGTCGACAATCTCGTTAAGCCGACCGCTCAACTTCTGATTTGTCCGGTCGACTTTCCAGTCCATGGTGAAGGGTATTCTCTTCAGGACTTGTCTAAATGGTTCTTGGAGTATAGGAACAAGTAGTCCTAATATGATTGAGAAGGAACCTGATAAATCCATCTTGAGCTGCGTTGTGGAGTAGATATGTTGGTTGATGAAGTCCGAAACTTCGTCGTTTTTGTTGTCTTGGCCATTGGTAGCGCAAGTTTTGGTTGCTTGTGGATTTGAGAGCCCGAAGTTGACACCGAAGGCTGCAGTTCCAATCACATCGGTGGTCAATTTGAGGGAGAGATTGGAGAAAGGGATCTCTTTCTCCACAGAGGAATGGAGATTTTGAGTTGCAGTTTCAATGATGGATTGCATAGTAGGTATTAAGCTCGTTAGATGAGATGGCTGATAAACCGATAATATTGTGTTTCGCATTGTTGACCATCTTGCATCCCTGTAAAATTAAAGGGTAAATCATAAATTTTGTCGCGAAAGTTCAAATTTAGTCTGTGGTCTCGTAATCGCTGACCAACTAAATACATGAAAATAATTATTTATGTATAAAGGATATAGTTTTTTTCAAAACAATCACAATTCTCACTGACATGCATATAAATAACTAACTTTTACATATTTAATTTAACTCTCATTATTATACACATGAATTACTAACTTTTATATATTTAATTTTTCAATAAATATGAATTATAGGTTTAATCAATCAAACAATGATGCACAAGAGATGGAGCCGGTAGTTGAAAGCTTAGGTTTTAAAAGTGTTCTCTTCTTAAAGTTCCAGGTTCAAAAGTCAGATGTTTCATTAATTTGTAAACACTTCTCATGTCTCCATTTTATTCATGTCTCTTGGTGTTTGGAGTATAGTGGAATGAAGTTCCAATTTTTCGATTCTAAAAAAACAAGTTCTAACTTTCATCGGACCAAATTTATAACTTAACTGAAATTAAATAAAGGCGTTAAGCAGTTATCAATAATTCACCCAATAAGAAAAAGAGAAAAATGTACCTTGTGAAGAAAAGACCTTTCTGATGAAGTGGGGAAGCTGAAATTGGAGAAGGGACACTTCTATTCGGGATGTCCTTGAATTTCTTGATACCAACTTCTTTACAAAGCTCAGGGTCGGCTATAATTATCAATGGCTGCCGACCCATATGGAACCTGCTCGATTAAAAACCATTACAAGAATTTCGTTAAATGGCTTTCACTCATCACAGTATGCTCTCTAAACATTTAATTTTATTCCTACGGACTTTCTTCGCATTTAAATGTGGTAAAGTCGGGCAATATGTCTCGTAATATTAATTAAGATGCGTAAAAATTGGTCTGAACAATTACAGATATCAAAATAAACAAACTAATCACAGTACGTTCTCTAAACATTTAATTTAATGTCGGCAAACGAATAATAACAGTGCAATACAATCAAAATCTGCGCCCACTTGCAGAATAGGAGAATACTGCAATCATGGAATATGGCCACGTGTTATTCCCTTTTCATTTCACATCAATAGATATGAAATTCCCCTTAATCTATCATACAGCCATCAATCGAGCTGAAACAAAATTACTTTGGCCTATTACATATATATACATTCATGATCTTACGAAAAAAGAAAAGCTTTTTCGAGCGTGCATGTGAACAGAATCAGCTGATTCCTACCCTAACATCCTAAGTCTCCAGTCGATCCAAGCGACGTCGTTTATGGGATCATCTCAGAAGTGTTTTGAGATAGAACAGTGATTAAATGAAGACAGGGAACTAACTAACCTGAAAATAGGACCATATTGGGAGGCGAGAACAGAGAAAACATCAGGGCCGTACTTAGCCAGCAAGGGTAGGTGTCCGACCAGTGGTATAGCTGGTGGACCAGGCACCCTTCTAACTCCCCAGTACGGTCCATAGAAATAAACCAAACCCCCGACCGCGACGCACAGCGTCGTGAATAATAATGTGCCCGCTCCCACCGGCACACTCGCCATCACTGTTCGAAAAAAAGCATCCATTTTTCTCGACACCAAAACAGAGGAAAAGGGAGAAAGAGTGAAAAGGGGAAGACAAAGAGAAAGGAAGAGAAAGAGAGAGAGAGAGAGAGAGAGCGTTGACTGTTGAGTTTGTTTTATTGTGGTGCTGAGTTTTTTGTGCTTAAATAAGGCAATTGGGTGAAAGGGTGGGAGTGGAAGTTTCACTAAGGTAGGTTCTTTTGTCGGTACACGAATGATTATATTATGAGTGGAAATACTGAAACAACCATCAAAGTCCTTTTATTCCTTTGTTATTCTGCGTCGTTGAAATGTTTGGATGGTGAAGAATTCATCATATTCTGCAGTCAAGTTCGCTTTTTTCATTATGTTTAACACAAAATTCAACATCAATATTAAATTAAACAAACTCACCAGCAAAAGAAGCATCTAGTGGAAGAGTAAAACCCAATGCCTAAATCCCCATCATCTCAAAACTGGTGGCAGTTGTTTTCTTTTACACCCTGAAAAAAGAAAAGGGTAGAACTGAAGAGACATTATTTTATCAGAGGCGACCTTAGGTTTCAGTGTTTCATTATTGTATCATGCACACCAATGATGGAGAAAGGGACATCAAGTTCGTATCGTAATATTCCAATCCTAAAGACAGAGAATTAAATTCCTGCGTACATTGATAATTTCACATTGCGAATATTCTTATAGACTTGGATCTATCATGGAAAATTAAGATGCTCTTAATGTGGTTTTGTCGTAAATGGTAGGTAGGGGAGAGGAAAAGAAGGGCGTGTTTCATTTTCCAGCAAATTTGTTTTGTAGTGTCAGTTTGTTTAAAGAACATTAAATTTAATAAGTTCTGGCTCTGTCACTGTCTCAACTCTCATGTATTTGGTTCTTTATAGCCCTCCAAGTCCTCATCTGTCCATTTTTTTCATTATTGGTATGATGGATGGATGAATGTATATATGGTTGGGGATAGGGATAGGGATAGGGATAGGGCATTTGAGAATTGAGAAAGTGATCTGATAATGGTAGGGTAGGGGCATTTTTTTTTTTTTTATGTCCATGCCAGCTTTCGCACACCTCGACTATTATCACATGACATATCATCTGAGCCTACAATATTTGGATGCCAAGGAGACCCGTAGAAAATTAATTCTTACGGTAGGTGGCCACCATGGATTGAACTGATCATCTTATGCACCTTAAGATCCTCTTTGACCAATTGAGAAAGTGATATGATAATGGTAGGGTAGGGGCATGTAAAAAGGAATATGGGGAGATGTGAGTAATTGAATCAAAATGATGGGTTTGTGAATTTCAAAGATGGGAATGAGAAAGCTTTCAGATTGTCACAGTGATGACCCGCACGCGCACTTTGTCATGCAGATAAAAACGGAGTGGCCCTGGACCAGCCATACTTCAATAGATAGAATGGAGAATTGGACACTTTTCTAAAGGCAATCAATCGATATGTATGTTTTCAAATTTTGAAAGCTTGAGAAAAAGAATGGTCTCTTTATGAATTGCCCACACTTGAACTATAATGGAATATGAAAATTTGTGTTCGACATAATTGAGAGCAGAGGGATCCTAAACACTATGACCTCTTAATCATTAATCTATTTTTTACATCAATTGAATTATGTTTTTGTTGGCAAATTTATATTGGTTCCTAACTTGATATTCAAGTTTGCCAACTAAGGATGTACATGGTCCAAGTTAAAGTTGGATAAGGGGAACTTTTTGGACCAACCCAAATTATCGGGTTGGTCAATCTATGAACCAGCTCAATTCTATGTATTAGAGCAATGCAGCCCAACCTATAAATTTTTAGATTGGGTTATCGAATTGTATTTATCTCAATTTTCTTTTTCAAAGTCTCACCTATCATCCACAAATATAAAAAATAAACAAAATTGCGTAGTATTAAACTCGAATCCAAGACGTTTATCTTACATAAAATCATATCCACGATTCCATTCATAGCTGTTTTTCATTCCGCTTTGACTAATTTTTTCATTATCTCAAAACTTTCATTAAGTTTAGCAGTCTACCAAAAAGTAATTTCGATGCTTAAAAAATCTATTAAAAGAAGTTTCACTTTTCCATCTCTCTTGCCAGTGATTTCGCTTACAAAGTGACTCCATCTATTTTATGAACAGTGCACGCAAATATCTAAAGCAAAAAGAGTAAAAGCGATGGAGAACCCATCAGTAAAAGGGAAACTAACTTGGTAATCCCCTGCTCGGATTTCAACAGTTTTCAATCCTGCAACAAGATAATCACACCAAAAAGAAAATAAAAAAATCCTAATCAGAATTTAGAATTATAATTTAATGCATCAAAGATAAAGGATATAGAAAAACCATTATAATGCACACATTTATGAATGACGTTTCCAGTTCTGTTCCACTCACCACCGTAAGCGCAACCAGGAACCCCAAACTTAGCCAATTCCCAACAATCCGGATAAACATGAATAGACCCCTGTACTTTTTTTTTTTTTTTAGATATTACTGTCCCGGCCAGCTTTCGCGCACTTCGACTAGTGTTACGGGACATACCGTTTGACCCTACAACATTTCGTGCACCTCGATTAATTTCTAGGTAAGTGGCCACCATAGATTTAACTCATCATTTATTCCCTTTTCAACCAATTGAGTCACTCCATAATGGTTGCATGAATCCTGTACACAAGTATAAGAGCCACAGATTCCAAAAATTTCAAACTGTAACTTCTCGAATCAGTATCGATTTCATCACCACCTATCTCTTAGACTGCAGATCGCGTTAGTACAATCGTTTTCCATTTATTTTTTTTAAAAAAACTCGCACTATGCTACCTAAGCTAGGGTAAATTGATGAAATCGTTGATCAAAACGAACGAAAATCCTTTCACTCTACGAAAACGAAATCAAAGAACGAAACTGATATGTTTATGAAGCTAGAGAAATTACCGTGCGCTTGAAGTAGCAAGAAACAACAATCGAGGCACCGACGGTGGTACATTGCAGTGGTCGTCGCCGATGATCTGCTTTCGCACGGCGGCAAATTTGAAATACTTTACAATGTCTCTCATTTCTCAGCTTCAAATGGCTGCTGATCGGAAAATTGCAGAGAACCGCCATTGTTATCGTAACGATCGCGGAGATTGTCGCCATTTTTCTTGAAGAGAGACTTGGACGAAATCTCAGCTGAACCATTTTGTTCGTGACAATTGTAAATGGACCTGGGCCTTGCATTTAATTGGGCTGGCCTAAATTCAGAAAAATAAAGGGAAATGGTAGAATTTTGCTAAATTTGTGGAATTAATGGAGGGGTGGTTATTTTGTATGGGACTTAAAATGGGTGGCTAAATTAAAAATTAGAAGATGAGAGATAAGTTTTATTTCCCAAACTATCATCAGTTGTTTTTTATTAACAAAACATTAAATTAAAGAAAAAATTGAACATTTTCCCTAAATTTCAGCATAACTTTAAATCTTATTGATTTATATTTTTTTTCTCATATATTTGAGCAGAACTAATCCCTTACTATTTTATAATATTTTAAAAATAAAATACTAACAATGGTGGGTTGCCAACAAATCCCTAAAATTGTGGGAGAGATGAAGAAACGTTTATAGATCACATGGAAAAAAGAAAAAAAAAAAAAAGTAAGAAAGAAAACATATTTGATTACGTTAGATCATATTATCTTGTTTTTGTTTTGAGAATTACCAACAAATCCGTAAGATTTGATTACGATTTGATTACGAAGTATAATGGATGTACAAATATAGCACATACTAATAAGTTGTAAGGACTATATATGTGGTGCATTATTTCGGATTCGTCGCATGTGCTTAATTTTGAGCCACTAGAACTCAATGTTTATCTTACCTTTGAAGAAAAATTTGTGCCAACAATGACTAAAATATGCACAAACTAAAAAAAATCAAGAAAATAACGTTATTCACAAAATATATACATAGGCAATAGTAACCAACATATGCACCTTTATTAATAACATAGTATCATAATATGTGCCAACAATGTCTAATTTATGCAAAAAAAAAAAAAAAGAAACAACGTTATTCACAGAATACATACAAGTGTCAACACTAACGTAATTAACATATGCGGCAATACTCTGTACATAATAGGTGTCAACAACAACTAATATATGATATGTACAAAATATGTGCAACCAATGACTAATATGTGAAATAAAATAATTAATTAAATAAATAAATAAACGAAAATATACTCCCTACAAAGTAGGAATTCTATTAGCTATAAAATACGTGTCAACCATGTCCGTAATTTTTTTTTTGTAATCCCTATAAAGTAGGAATTCGATTTTAGACGTTTATATCTTTAAAAACTAGAGCCATTTGAGAGATTTTGAAGTTTTCATTGGAAAAAATGTCAGAGCACCCAAAGAGATTGAAATCTTACACTGAAAAACGTTTATATCTTCGAAAACGTGGCTCCAATATCGGTCACTCTTGAAGTCTCGAGAATCGGAGTCCAACGAAATGCATGGATTTCCCTTGCGGTCGGACTTTTCAACGGGGGCTATTATCAATTGCAAATGCATGGATGAAGGGTTTTCATGGGGTTGTCCAACGGAAGAAAAAATAAAAAGAAATTTTGCATATTTTCCAAAAACGGATATTGAAGGCGCTCATAAAACTCAAGAGCATGTACTATTCCCAATCATTTTTTAATTAAAATTTAAGCATACTTACAATAAGCACACTAACGAAATAGAGTATGTACGACTTATGGGAAGATGATGGATAGCTATATTTGTGAAAGTTAAAAACAAAAATAATAAATTACGTATAATTTTTTAAAATTTTCAAAATCTCTAATTTCATGGTATTTTACAATTATTGATTTAATTATGTTTGACCAACCTTTTTAAAAATTAATTAGATTTTTTAGATTTTTCTAGATTAAAAAAGGTAGTTAGATATAATATATTTAAAATAAATTTAAAATAAACTCTATGAAATATTGGAGAGATATAATTGTAAACTACTTTCTATATTAATAATTAATTAAAATTCAAAAATAAAAAAAAAAGACACAAATTTAGAGTCTAGAGATCTTTAGCCAGATCTCTAATTAATTTCTAAATTATAATTATTCCCTAATTGTCCAAAAAAAAATAAAAAAGTAAAAGCCCAAACTTATCAATCATCACGAATATGAAGTCTGTTAAACATTGATGGGCCGAAATATTTGGCCCAATTTTGGACAGTAGAGGTCCAATAGAAATTTTAACACTTTAATTTTGGGCAATATCTATTGAGTAATACTTAGGTAAGGGTGGAAGTATTTCCAAAATACTTACCCACTCTTATAACCATATATTTTTATTTTTTCATTTCTCTCTCCATTAATTAAAATCAATTTTTTTTTGAAAAAGAAAAAATGTGTAGTTGTAAGGGTGGATAAGTATTTCCAAAATACTTACCCACTCTTACCCAAATATCGCTCATATCTAATAGGTTTGTAAACCTATAAGTATTTGTATTTATATATATACACTCATAAAATTTTGGGTCTGCTTAGCAAATTATTCTCACAAAATATAGGATATAATCTTATAATATTTAGATATAAAAAAAATATGTAGAAAATTATTTTCTACTCGCATAGGTATTGTAGATTGAATTTATCATTTTTTTAACAATCAAACAAACTCATGATGCTTCATATTTGTATATATTTGATTCAAGAACATTTATACTTCAATAACTTAATGGGATTTTTCATGTATAATAATAATAATAATAATAACAAATCTATAAATAGCAACTTTTTAGAAGAAAAACGTGCATAGCGAGAAATTGTAGCATGTCTAGTAAAAAGACGAAAAAAAGCTTATGTTTGATGACTTTAATCAATACAATAGATAGTCGTCAATTAGTGCATATATAGTTTTCAATCAATGCTACAAATAATCTTCAATCGAAGGTACAGTCTTCAACCAGCTTCGTATATCGTCTTCAATCCAGAGACAAATTGATAGCTACAAACGGTTTTCAAAACTGTGGTTTTTTTATGTATCGTCGACAAATTACTTTTTTTTTTTGTGTTTATGATTATTATATTATATAAAATGCACTAGAGTTATTACTTTTTTTAATCATATTTATTTATTATTATAATAGAAGAAGCTTATAGTTAATGGCAAAGCATATTTTGTTGTACTTTAAATAAACAACTAGTTGATCAGTTTCGAACAAAAAAACTCGTTAATCATTCAACTTAAATAATTATAAATAATACAAAAAAGTTAAAGTTTAGGAAGAAAATATTATAGGTCTAAAATAAACGGTGGGTAATTGAACGGGTTTTTTTTGGTTAGTGAAATTAATTATTTAATGATCTTAAAAAAAGATTAATTATTTAATTAAAATTAGATTAGTAAGCAAAAATATAGGGTGGGTGCAAAAATGTGACAGAAGAAACCCAATATGTCCCACTTAGTAATAAAATCCAAATTCAATAATCTTAGAGTTACTTTATTTATTATTATTAATAATAAAAACACACAAAGACAAAATACCTTAAACGCATCACATGCAACTCAATAACCTTTCCGAGAATGAAGAGTCCCTCCCTCCTTGCTTGTCGCTTTCTCCTCGGACCCAAATTTCATGCTCTCTTTTCTTTGATTATTGCAATTAAATGCTTTTTATTATATGGTTCAAAGTATTTGGTTTTTTTTTTTAAAAAAAACTATATTCTAATTTGCTTATTTGTCTACATAGAATCAGATTGAGTTAAGAAGATTTTTTTTTTTTTTTTTTTTGAAAACAAGAACTTCATTAAGCAAACCAAACACAATACAACCTAAACTCCCATGGGA
>JBBMEF010000023.1:1607037-1619295 GCA_037832685.1 Sicyos baderoa
CCAACTTTTAAAAACAAAAATAAACTTTTGGAAACTACTTTTTTTTGTTTTTAAAAGTTGGTTAGTATTCTCCTACTCTCCTAATAAAAGATGGATATATAGTAAGGAGAGTGAAACACATTGTAGGAAATTTGAGTGAGAATATGCTTAAATTTTAAAAACCAAAAACAAAAAACCAAATGGTTATCAAACGGGGCCCAAATAATTATTAAACTCAACCTTCAATTTATCCAAAATATTCCAAAAACCAAATATGCTAGAATCATAATTATTTATTTAAAAAAAAATCATAATTATTGCATTTGGCGCGCGTGTGATACACACGCATCAGGTGAGTAGTGTACAACGACAACAAGCCCATCCATGATTGTGAACAAGAGTGAAAAAAAAAAAAAAAGAAAAAAAAAAAAAACTAAACTAAAATCTTATATATATAAAAATGAATAAAAAAGTAGAAAAAATAAAAAAGAAAGAATGATGTCAGCAAAAGAGCACAGTAATCCACTTTAATTTTTATTTATAAAACCCACTCCTCCATTTCTCCTTACTCCCCGCTTCCACTCCTCTTCCCGTTGACAAAATTCCCAAATCAAAAAAACAAAAAAAAATCAAAACTTTTTTTTATTTTTTTCTCTTAAATCTCACCGGCGATGCAAGGCCTCCGCCGCTGCTCCGACGACCTCCTCCACCTCGACCTCTCCCCGCCGCCCTCCACGGCGTCGCTGTCCCTCGACGTGGCGGAGTCCGGCGAGACGAAAATCCGGCGGCTGATCTCCGAGCACCCCGTCATCATTTTCAGCCGGAATTCGTGCTACATGTGCCACGTCATGAAGAAGCTCCTGGCCACCATCGGCGTCCACCCCACCGTCATCGAATTGGACGACGACGGCGAGATCGAGGCGCTCGCCTCGTTCTCCGCCGCCGCCGCCGCCCCCGCCGTGTTCATCGGCGGCAGCTTCCTCGGCGGCCTCGAATCTCTTGTCGCCCTCCACCTCAGCGGCCACCTCGTACCTAAACTTGTCGAAGTCGGCGCTCTTTGGGTATGACCTTTTCAAATTTATCACTTATCCCTTATCCTTAATTATTATTATTATTATTAACCTTTCAACTTCTATTTCTATTTCATCATTGTAATTTTATGACCAAAAAAAAAAAAAAAAAAATCATATTTGGTTGAAATTAAACCAACCCCATGTAATTGAAAGATGAAATTTTTAGTGGAATGGGATGAGAAAAAAAAAGAAGTTAATAATGGATCAATCGTTTTTGGAATTTTGGATTGTTGGTTTTTTTTTTCCTCTTATAAATATATATTTATACAAATTTGTGGTTTCTCTTCTCCTCAATCTCTCTATGTTGGTTAATTATCGAAGAGAAATTTTATAATTAGTTAATTTTGTTTTGGAGTATCTCCTCTTAAATAAAATAAATGATTAATGATAACTATGAAATTATAGATCTTAATAACATTTTTTTATAAAATTATAGATTTAATTTCACATAAAAATAGAAGGGTAATAATTAAGAGAAATCTCGTTGATGCCGGAGGAAAAGTCCGGTACGGTGGCGGCGAGTAGGGTGTTTTAGTGTACTCGCGGGTTGACACGTGGTCGGATGAGGATATTGAAATGAAAGCAGTAGGACTGGGGTGGGTCCCGTAACTATTATTTAGTAATCAGCACCGTTGAATGTGTAGACTTTTGTATTTAAGATCTTCTTAATTCTATTCTGCTCTTTTCCCAATTATCGTTCAGTTTTTTTTTTTTTTTTTTCGAATTTAATTTAATTTTTTTAAATAATTGTTTGCATTAATATTTAGCTGCACCCATCATTAAATTGTTGGCAGATAAAGAAGAGGTCAAACTTTTTGATCTAATTATGAAAACTATACTTTAATTCAGTTAAACTACGTTAATCTTTAAATAACACAATTGAACTTTAAATAAAATATCAATTGCGAAACTGTATTATCAATCATGAGTTTTGCTTTCTAGTTCTATAATCATTTTGAACAAAAAAAAAAACAAAAACTTTTGCGAAACAAGAGATCATGAGCCTAAGTAGTTTGATGTATTTTTACTTGAGAATTAAAAATTTTATGCTTTCAAGAGCTATAATTACAAAATTAGGTATTTTTTGTTATAGCATTTAGGTTTAATTGTCGAATTAGACCTACTAAATAGCCTTAAATATTATGTTTAATAGTTAATTAGAGAAAACATTGTTTGGATTCAGATGATCAAGCCAAAAAGAGCTAATTTCGATGATATGCAAGTTTGAACTCTCTATCTCTAAATGTAATACCCCGAACCATCGCTAGTCAAGATATTGTCCGCTTTGCCTCTTTGGCTTCACAGATTTACTTCTTTCTCAATGAGGAAAACGCGTCTGACTAGGGAAAAGTGTCACATCCTTTATAAGGAGTTCTTCGTTCCTCTTTCCATCCGATGTGAGATTTCCATCGGGGCCGGTGTGCCAGGTCCATTGGAACGCTGGACCTCTAAGGGGAGGTGGAAACCCATAGGGGAATTCCACATCGGTTGGGAAGAGGAACGAAACACTCCATAAAAGATGTGACGCCTTTCTCTAACAAGACGCGTTTTTCTCATTGGGGGAGAAACAAATCCGTGAGGCCAGTGGGTTAAAGCAGACAATATCTTGACTAGTGATGGGTTGGGGTATTACACTAAATGAATCCATAGTTATTCTTTATAATCCGTGAACTTTGAGCTTTACTCTTTTAAACTAGGACACCACTTATTTGATAAAAGATTGCTACACCATAAACATCGAAGAAATGTAGATAATACGTTATTTAAAAGTTAATATCAAGTAGTCACAAATTTGAAATCTTAAGAAGAACATCAAGTTTAAGCTCGACCAATTGTGCCTCCTGAAAACATATTATGCATAAATTATTATTCACTTGATTCTTAATTTTTAATTCAACAGACTATGAATAACCAATTACTAATAATTCACCCTTCGACTATACATTTTTAAAATTCAGTTTAATTGAGAAAGAGGATTCAAACTTATACATTAATCCCATTTTCAGGTTTATTTGAATGACAACATTTTTTTACTTTGTACCCAATATTATTAAACCTAATTAAAAGAAATATGGAAAGAGGAATAAATAAGTATTATTATTAGGTGTAGTTTAGGTTTAGGGAGAAAAGATTAATTATTGGAATAATTGTTTATTTTTGACAATGACGAGGTAATAGTGAGGTAGTACTTACTGTACTTGTGATATTCTGACAACAATTTCTTCAATTATTGCTGAAATATCTCGATTTTTAAAATTGTCAATCTTTTTTTTTAAAAAAAAAATAATAATAATTTAATATGTTATAAAATTGACGGTGGTGATTGAAGGAGTTGTCTGATATCAACTTGACAGAAGATAATTAATTTATATATGGTATCTAAACAGCAAATTTAGGAGTGTTTGGATAGTTAGAGAGTTTATAAGAGGTCATAAATTGATGTAATTAATTTATATATGGTATCTAAAGAGCAAATTTAGGAGTGTTTGGATAGAGAGTTTATAAGAGTAAGGATTATTTGTTTGAATGGAAGAGAGAGAAAGATAGAGAAGTGGTTGTGTCTTAAATATTTGTGTGTACAATTAGGATTGATTGTGCTAAGAGTAAAAAAAAGTTGGAGTGAACATCATAACTGGAAATTGATTAAAATGATCCCTACTAAATCGATCGGGTTGGTTCGTTTTTTTAAACATAATAATGGATATATAAAGTTTTATTTAGAGAAAATAAAATATAATAACAATAATTGAACTCAATTAATGTTGATTTATTTACTTTAATTTGTTATTTTCACGTCGGTTTTTATTTTTTATTATATTTTTTGTTTGATTTAATTATAAATTTTGAGATTTATAGGAAAAAGATCCAAATAGAGGCTTGAACAAAGATGTTCATTTACCCAAAAGGAATCTCCGTTTAACCCAAGAACGGGGTTTGGGAGGAGAACAAAAAATTTCTCCTTTATTTAATGGGCCTGGAGACGAGAAATGTATTATCCATCCTTGTTTCTCTTATTCATATTTAATTTTTATTCATTTATTTTTTAAAATATATTTATTTTTCTCATTTTACTAATTTAATTTTAAGATAAATAATCTTCGCCTCGATCCTTATGAAAAAAAAACGATGAATTTAGTAGAGACGAGGATTGATTACGATGGCTGATAGCTTCCCCGCCCCTGTCCCACCAGTGAACATCGCTAGGTTTGAAGTAAATAGTAAGAATGAATAAAATCATAGGTAAATCAAATGAAGAAAAAATCGAGTCAATGAATTTTTTTTATTAGACATCGGTTTGGTTCATATTTTTGTCAAATTGATTGACATGTATGGCATAAAAACTAAGAAGAACCGATCCAATGGTTTTCCCATTTATTAGATATTTGTTTGGTTCCTCAATTGAAATCGACATATTTTATAGATAAATTTGTTATTAAATGGTTGTATCATAAAGTGTTTATTAGGATAGATAAATTAAAAATGGCTATGTTAGAAAGTGTTTGTTTAGGTAGAGAAGTTATTATTGGTAATTAGTGTCTTATTGGTTTGCGTCTCTAATATATCCCAATTAGATTTGAATATTTAATAAAAGTTACGAATTAATAACCCAAAACACAAAATAAAACTAATAAATACTTTCAAAACACAAAATAAAACTGATAAATACTCTCAAAGCGGCATCAAATGTATTTCCTTGATTAAATTTGAGTTTCTCTCCTCTAGTTATTAGTTTGAAAAATGTTGAATATTTTAGGTCCCGTTTGATAACTATTTGGTTTTTTGTTTTTGGTTTTTCAAATTTAAACCTATTTTCTCTCAAATTTTCTACAATTTATTTCATCATTTTAACCATGTATACATCTTTCCTTAAGAAAGTAGGGGAAGACCAACCAACTTTTAAAAACAAAAAAAAGTAGATTCCCAAAGTTTGTTTTTGTTTTTAAAAATTGGTTAGTATTCTCCTACTTTTTTAAAGAAAGATAGATAAATGGTAGAAATGATGGAGCATATTGTAGGAATTTTGTGAGAGAATAGACTTAACTTTGAAAAACTAAAAACCAGAAACCAAATAGTTATCAAACGGGACTTTAGTTTTTTTTGTAAAGAAAAATGTTGGTTTCTTTTTTGATAATCCAAAGTATCATTGGCTAGGATGCATCAACGAGAAAATTAGAAGAATGAATGTTTACAAATTAATGTTATAAACCAATCTCAAATCTAAAATTTTGAAATAATATATCTTTAAAATCTAAATTTTCGACCAACTACACTGTCAATCAAAGGTAACTCAAGGACAAAATGATGAATATATTCAAAACATTAATTTAGCTCTACCGTTGTAAATGATGCCTACACCATTTAAAAGTGGTGAAAACAATGTTATTTTTAGGAAAGTGGGGTTTGGTTATCCTCCATTAAATTTGAAATTTTGTAAAACTAAAATTTAATATGTTATAATCATGGAAATCCTGAGAAAAACATAAAATTCCAAAAAATAAAATAATAAATAAATAATAATAATGGATAAATAAAAAATCACGTTATAGCTAGTTCCTAGGCATCAAGGAGGCTATTACGTAATCTGCATACCCATGCTATCCATGTTTATTCGATAAATAAGGTTTGATATATAATTTTATTCTATGTTTGTTAACATAATTAAGACACACCTATAAAACAAAGTATATGGTGAGTTGGTGTTAGACTTGTAAAGAGATTTAGAATTAACATGATTTATTATTATTATCAATATTATTTAAAAAAAATATGATCTTACTTAGTTTAACCACATATAAATCTTGAGAGTTAATTGCTTAATATTTTAGCCAACAATATGTGCACATGTTAACTTAAGAGGTATTTATCGATTTGTCATCAGTGTTGATTTTTGGTGAAATTCAATACCGAATCCACCAATCAATTTGCTTAAAATCGACATAAAAACAATCAATTTTTAATTTAAAAAACATATACATCATACCATTTTTAATGAATTTTTTAGAATAAATTTTTTTAATATTGAACATACCAAATATTTTTTGGAAAACACATTTATAAAGAATCTTTTTTAAACGACCGCCTTTAACGATAAATTTTTTCAACTAAATATTTTTTTGACCGATTCTGACCTAGATAATATATATACTTGATAACCGACCGTCCACTCTTTAGTCGATCAGTTTCAGTTAACGTTCAGAAAATCAACTAACTCTAGCAATTTATTTCTCGGTAAGAAAGGGTTAATAATAAGAAATATTCAAATAACGAATATAGAACCGACCCCTAAAATTAAAAAGAAAAAAAGATCTGTGAAAGAATAAATTAAAAAAAAAAAGGAGTGGGCGAGAAAAGAGATTCACAAGAGAATGAAAAATAAAATAGGACCACTTTTGATATTTTGACGATTATGCATCCCAATTAAGGAAATGACTAAACAAAAATTGGAGTATTAGGAGATGATAATTAAGGTTAATTAAATAACCCAAAAATCCTCCACTGACTCCCATCATAATTGTTTCTCAAAAAAAAAAAAAAAAAAAAAACTCCCATCATAATTTCCATTATAATAAATTAAAATCAAAGTTAAATAAAATCTCTCCTTTCCCCTTGGAAACGACACCCTCGGGTGATGACAACAGCGTCACCCACCATAGAAAACAGTGCGTTTTGGGGTGTCTGTCACGTCGTGGCATCCACGTGGCGAACATGCATTGGTTGGTGACGTAACATAGTTGGTGTAAATGGAATCTTTCGAGCACAACGTAAGAAGAATCTAATGAAGATACCGCCACTATATAAAGTGATTGGAAGAAGCCTTAATTTAAAAAAAAAAGAAAAGAAAAAAAGCATTTAAACCAATTATTGGCTTTTCTTTAATATATTTCCAATTCATTGTTATTAATTTTATTTAATATCCCCACCACCACCAGCCTTCACATCAACAAATGTATAAATAACACTATATAATAAAATTATATAATAAGAACCTTGAACCAACCATTACTACATATATTATGTTTTTATGCCCCACACTCACTTCCTTAATGCTAGGATTTTAGGTTCTACTTACTTTTTTTGGTTTAACTTTTCCCTTTATAACCATACCCACATTAAAAATTAAATGAAATTCTAAACCCCTCTTACTTATACTTTCACCCTCCCCTTTTCATCGTGTCGTTGTCTTGAAATTTATTCGTTTTTTCCAACCTCAGACTACAAGGTATCTGTCGTTGAGCTAATCTACACCTTGTTGTGAAGATGTTTTATTTTAATTCAACAATAATTAGAGACGAGAAATTTGAATTTATAACACTTATATCAATTGAGCTATTATTTTTATTGACAAGATAATTTATTAGGGTTAGAGATGAAATTAAGTGGGAAAAAAGTTGGGTCAAAAGCCCAAAGTGTGAGGCCCAGTGAGTGGGTTCCTTGAATTATTGCTTTTGGAACAAAGTCATGATGCCTAGCAGCATCATCAATTTAAGACAACTTTTGCCACATGAATTGTTTTTATGTATGTGTTGGAATAATGAGCTAAAATGATAAAAGTACTACCTTTATGACTTGGATGCATAATTTCAAACACAAGTACACCTTGTTTGTTCGCTATTGCACTTCGAACGATTCTCGAATAATTCGGATAAAAACACAAAATATATTGAAAGGTAGCATGTAATTAATACAAACTATGTTAAGTAATTCGAGGTACTTGGACTTTCTATAATTTTGATATCACTCGAGCTCTACAATACTCGTTAATTATTGCTATATGTCTTTCAACCCTAGCTTATTTATAACCGAAATCTCTAACTATTTATTAATATACCCTTCATAGTAATCCTATCAAATTCGTATTTATTGCTTACAATGATACCTAAACTTTGGGATTTTAAAATCAAGTGATGGAGGGTTTTCTTCTCTTTTGGATGGGAACAATTTGAGCTCTCTTCATGCTCCAAGCCCTTAGCTTTGAGATTGTTACATCCACAGTTCCATTGTTGAATGCATAAAGATGGGCTTCTTGGTTGATGGCTAGCTTTGGATACACTCTTGCAGTGATGCAGGCTTTCCCATGCCCACCAAAACTTTCAATTATGGAATGGTCTATCTGCAAAATACAACACCCGAAATGTGTTACGATTTCGTATCGGAAAGTTCGACAAGCGAAAATTTTCATCACGTGTAGGCCTAACCCGTGAGTTACTAATAAAAATGCAGAAATTGGTTTGTAGAACCCCCTCTATCACCCCACCGCACTTAGGTCGGATTTAGACGAACGATAGGGCTAGGTTTTCGGAAAGGCTGAGATGATAGGCTTTGATTCTTCAACTTTGGGACACGAGTTTAGATCGATCAGGGCACTGTTCCTTGCCCCTAGTGTAGTGAGGAAAGAAGCATACTTATATACCTATATACATGTATATATATACCTGTATATCTCTCTCTCTATATATATATATGTATATACACCTATATAGGTATAGTATATATATGTAGATATATATATATATGTAAACATGTATTTATATATGGTAATTTTTGATTCGTTATATTAAAGTTACTTGTTGATATAATTAAATTTATCTCCCGTTAGTTTAAGTTTTTGGGTTAATTAGTGAATTAACATAATTTGAAAGGGTATAAGAGCAGGAAGTTCAAAGTTGTTTTATCTCAATTAATATTGATTTCCATTTATTGATTTTTTTTCAAATTTCCAAACTTAGGGAGTGTTGGTTGATATAATTGAATTTGTCCTAATTTATTAAGCTTGAATTTTTAGATTGATTGGTGATTTAGTATAATTCCACAAATTCCGAAGTGTTTATAAAAATTTAAAAATAAAATAAATAAAATATAAAATAAAACTAAGTGAATTCATCGAACAATTACACTATAGAGTAAGTTTAAATTGACTAGTTGAAAAGGGCCAAGACAATGGATTGACAATGAAAAAGATCATCTTGTAGCTCTTTTTAAGCCCCAATCCACAGAATTGATGCCTAACTTCTCTTTTTGCACCAGCTACATTTATAACCAAATACCACAATAAACTTCCTAACTATTTACCAACATATCCTTATAATATTTATAACTTTCCTTCTAATATGCTAACAAGAGTCGTGGTTCAGCGACATCAATATACACCCAATGACCAAGAGTTTATGAGTTTGAATCTTGTTGGTATTGCAACCAATTGTTCCACATGGGAAAGAGAGGAGAAAAATCATGGATATAAATCGGATAACCACAACCTCTGTTGGTATGAGGTCTTTTTGGAGATGCCCAAAGTAGACAATATCATACCAATGTGGAGAGTTTCGGGTAGAGTAGGTCGTTCCTAACATATCCCCACTTTCCCGATTGTTAAAGAACTAACAAAAAAAAAGATCCTTGTTTTTCTAATTTGAATGCCTCTCACAGGTCTTAAATTAGGGACATCTGAGGGAGCATACTTCGAAATTGGTATATATTTTTGTTTCCTTTGTGAAATGTTTTCTCACTTTGTTCGTTATAATGAATGGATCTCAAATGTTAATCGACATACCAGGCTTCTTAAGGATATCGTTTTGTGGAGAGGGTCTACGTCGACGAATGCGCCATAGGTGGTTTTATCAAGCCCTTCCCTTAGAGAAGACCTGTTGAAATTGTGACAATGCTGCCTCAATCAAAACAGCTAAAGCAATGTAGAAAAAATTTAAACCAAAATTAAACTAACAAACCTGCTCTGATCACTGCACATGAGCACAACATATTTCTGATGTCGCTTTCTGAATACTCGAAAGTAGACTGCAGTTTGTTCTGTCAAATCCCTAGAAGCCAATACGAGCAAGCCAAATGGTCCAATCGTGCCGTTTTCCGACGCTTTCTTCTTCTCACAGAGCAATTGCGGATCAGTCCAACTCACATTCATCTCTTCTGCTTCTTTAAGACCCGATAAGCGAAACGAAATCTCGATATCGGCCTTTGCATACAGAAAACAAATGTGAAAACACTTTCATTACTTCAACCAACATCTCTGCTTTTGTTTGAGAGTTAGTTTGCAATGATGAAATAATGAATAGCAGAATATGATAGAGTTGGTTATGGTATTTGATTGTAAATAGAGGGAACAGGGGAAGGGAGAAGACAAACATTGAATCAATGAGTTTAGTTTAAGACTTGAGTGCAGAAAAAAAGAGGTTCCAAGTTCCTCGAATACTTACCCGAGCAGCTGTAACGCCCGGAACTTCAAATATCGAACCACTTTTGAGATCCATATCCTCGAAACTAACTTGCTTTGTACGTAGTTTCTTGATTTCTTTAATTGGCCATTGTACCAATTGTCTTCCAGATTCAGCAAGTAATATACTTCTAGGAAATGACTGAGTAATGTAATAGAATTATAATGAGCTATTAATGTTAAAAAGAGACTCATTATCAGAAGATTAAGAACTGTAACCCAAGAAACAAAGAATTACCTGAAGGCCAGCCCATCCTTTGCTAATATCATCAGCTTCACTGTCTGATTCCTGTATCCAACCCCAAAGTACTCTTCTCTTCTTATCCCTATCGTAAAACGATTTCGAAGCATAGAATTTCCCGTAATCGTAACGCAAATCCAAGTCATTGCTCAAGAAGTTATTCTCAACCGAAAACGCATCCGTACCCGGAATGTAACTCCCCAATACATAGTGATCAGTACCATGAAAACTCGCCTTCAGCACATGTTTAGTCAACCCATCACGAACAGAAGCATCAAGTCCATTTCTACCATTGATACTCACTGGATAAAAATCCGGGCACTCCCACACCCCTGTTTCGTTCGACGAAAGAAGCGGACTCTCACCCCGTATCCAATCAACAAAATCCCCACTACGATACAGAATCGCCATTCCTCGACCACCAATCTCCGCTCCAACAACGACCCTCCACAACCCGTCCGGGCCAAGCCAAGCAGTGGTAGGGTCCCTAAAGTTGGAAGGATCAATATCATCAACAGGGGCAATAAGAGGATTATGAGGAGATTTAATCCACTCCTTGAGTAAAGGGTCAGACAAATTCTTAGGCAGGGCTAGATTTTGAAACTGCTGATTTTCAGCATTAGCTCCAGTGTATAACAAGGCTGGGGTTCCATCCATAAGAATTGTAGCAGAACCAGACCAACAACCATTTGAATCATAGGGCTCACTTGGAGACAAAGCAAGTTCTAAATGAATCCAATCAACAAGATCATATGAAATTGAATGAGCCCATGTAATATTTCCCCAAATTGGACCATAAGGATTATACTGATAAAACAAATGATAAACCCCCTTATAGTGCATTGGCCCTGCAATTATTAACTCATAAGTCATAAACATCACATATTGTCTTAACCTAAGAAATATAAATCAACAAAAATAAACACAAAATCAGGGGAAAAAGCAGTACCATTGGGATCTTCAAGGTCATCATCAGCCAAAAAAAAAAAGTCAAGAAATTGAATCAATACTAAATTAGGGCAAGCTCTAAAATCCAAATGGGAAAAAATGAAGTACAGATTTCGATGAGTTTTGTACCGTTTAGCCAGTTTTTAGGTGGCTGGAAGTGAAAAGCTGATCTGTAGGGCTGATTCGAAGCTGGTTCGACGCCATTGTTGGACACCAAGAAGCAAAGAAGGATGACCCACGTTAAGGGTTTCTTCATCGCGTTGATTTTGACGGCGGGAATCTCCGGCGAGGGCTCACCGGAATCAATGGAGTTCCGATGTGACGATTGGTTGACTTCGTCTGTTTCCGGTGGTCGTTGCAGAGATCGGTCTTGGAGTTGCAGTTTAATAAGGAATTGGGCATTGCCATTGGTGACCGTATGTGGAAAGACTTGACTCTATTTGAAAATTTAGAGTTAGTTAAAATACTATTTTTGTTTATCAAATTTAAAGCTGATTTTTTGTGGCATTTATTAACTAATTCTCAAAAATAACATTCAAATCAGTTATTGTGACCATTTATGATAATAACGAGTAGTAGCTCTAGCAACATTAGTGTACGTCTAATGATCATGTGATCTTAGATTTGAGTCCTCCCACCCTTTATTGGTTGTAATCCAAAACAAAAAAAATCTATTCATAATAATTTTTTATTTTTAATCATTCATTTTTAACTATTTAACTTAGGCCCCGTTTGATAACCATTTGGTTTCTTGTTTTTGGTTTTTCAAATTTAAGCCTATTTTCTCTCAAATT
>JBBMEF010000023.1:1627895-1638824 GCA_037832685.1 Sicyos baderoa
TTCACTTGTTTTGCTAATGTTGTAAATAAATTCGGGTTGAAAAATCTTTGTCTCTTTTTGTTCATTGGCAAGCTTTTGAAGATGTAATAAATATGCCTCTTGAATCTTCTTTGCTTTGCTCCTTGTAATGGGCCCTTCAGGTACAAGTAATTGATCGGTTGTCAGATTCGTATCACAAATGGTTATCAAACGGGGTCTTAGCAATCGAAATCATGGTCATGACAGCCAGACTTGAGCCCACAACTAGCTTTGTAATGGTGCTAGGATTTTAGCTTGACTTTTCCCTTTTGTAATCATACTCCATATTTGAATTCCAAACCCATCTTTAGCTTACTTTCATTTTCCGTTTGGATCGTGTCGTTGTCATGGAATATTGTATTTTCTTATCCTAGACCTAAGTCTAAATGTTGTCTCATTGTCGAGCTAATTTACGTCCCATCTTAAAGTTGAATTATTTGGGTTATTAGTGAATATATATATAAATATATATAATTTTTTGTTGGTTTAATAGCAATTAGAGGTAAAAGAATTTAAGGTAAAATATATGTTTAGTACATATGATTTTAAAAACTAAATTTTAGTTTCGATAGTTTGACAAAAATTAAAAAATAGTATTTATAGTTTCTAATGGATAGCAAATTAATTATGTGAAAATTAGCTATTCATGTCTCAATGATAAAATTACGAGTTAATTAACCGATATAATAAAAAAATCATATCATTTATGTATGAATAGTGAATTTTTGTGTATTATCATTTATGTATGAATAGTGAATTTTCGTGTATTAATACGCCAACGATAATGTACGATAAAGACTATATTTTAGGTTTTTATAAAAATATAGAGATTAAATTTTCAAAATTTTAAAGCTAAAGAGACTTAATTCTAACCTTTTTTTTTTTTACTCTAGAAACTAAATTATAAATTTATTTGAACTATATTAGATTAAATTGTAGTTTTTTTTTTTTTTAAAAAAAAACTAATTTGTAAACTTTTTCGTAATAATTAAGTTATTGACATCTTAATTCATACCCACATTTATGCCACAGAGTCAAATATTAATTTGTAACATAATATTTGATATTATTGTGTATATTTGGAAAAAAGTTCAATGGATATGTTGTTTGAAGTGTTTTTTGGAAGAGCATTCAAAAGATTGCTTTATACTAAATACTAAATACATCATTTCAAGTGTCATGAGACACATTTTTTGTCACATGTGTTGTTTTATGTTGTGTGTTGGAATAATGAGCAAAAATTATTTAAAGTATTTTGTCTTATACCTTTGACTTTTCATTTGCTTCACTTGGTTGGGGAATCTGCTGTTGTGCTGTTCTTTACTTTTTTTGACTTGGATACACAAATGTAATATAAGCAACTTGTTTTTTCACATTTGTTCAGTTCTTTTTTTATTGCTTTATTGGACAAAATGATACCAACTATTTTGTTTGCTAACTATTTAACTTTTAATTAACTGTTTTTTTTTTTTAAATTAAACTTATAAATATAACTTTTAACTAGGGATGCTACTGTTTTGTTATCTACTTAGTACATATATTAAAACAATAATTAAATCATATTGTTTATTATTTATTTTATATATGTGAGTGTCTGTTCTCTCGAGATATTCCACATTACTTTACAACATTTAGATATCAACAAAATTTACAATAAATTATTTTATAGATAAATAGCAATGATGAATCAATCCATAAATTTTTTATATTTAAAGATTCTCTTGATCGCTTACCCATAAAAATTAAAAATATCATATTTTTAGAACTTTAAAAATAGTTTTATTTTTGTAAATCCGACTAAAAATTCAAAGAAGACGAAAACTACGATAGAAAATTTATAAGAAAACAAACTTGATTGAAAAAAAGAAAATTGAAATAGTTACCAAACGGATTTAAGGTTATGAATTTTGATATAGAAAATGGAGGGTTATTTTTACTTTTTTAGTATAAATTAAGGAAAGAGATTACAAATACGATTATAACGATCAAACCGTGACCGTGGAGTAAAAATGGATTAACATCAAAGCAGATAATCAATCGCGCCACCAACTCATTCGGTTGTTTTTTTGTCTTTTGAATGGGAACAATCTGAGTTTTCTTCATGCTCCAAGCATTAAGCTTTGGAATTCTTACACAAACACAACCATAGTTCCACAGTTGAATGCACAAAGATGGGATTACCCCAAAAAGGTAGGCCCAAAAGTAAGCACATCAAAGGGGCAACAGGCCCAAAATCTGGTGGACGAAATACAGGCCCAAAGCCGAAAGGCCCGGTTCTGGAGATGCAGGCCCAAAGCCGAAAGGCCCGGTTCTGGAACAATCTGGGAACTGGCTCGGGAAAGGAAAGGTCGGTGAAGAAGAAGAATGGAAATGGGGAAATATCTCGTCAGGGTTAGGGTTCCATCGATCGAGTTTTCTGTGGATCCAAAATACGGACACGAAAACGAAAGAGATTCGTAGGAAGAATCGAGTCAAAAGCCGAGGGGCAGAGCGGGCATTTACAAATTTTGGATTTTGCTCTGTAATGGTCAGAAAACAATCGCGACAATCGCCAAACCCATCCGACTGGAGAAGATTTTCTTCTTAATCACTTCATCTTCTTCATAATCATCGCAATCCCCATTTCCTTCGATTTCGCCCCTATTTTCTTCAATCATTTTTTTCTTCGAGCTTTCGAGGCTCTTTCCAGGATTCACAGCCGCGAAGATCGCACCAGTTTCGTCTTCGGATAAGGAATGGCTTGGAGGCATCTCATTACCCGGGTTGGTTTGATTTTTCTCCTATTACTCTATCAGATCGTTCTTGTTTCTTGATTGCAATCATGTGGGTCATCGCCGATTTGAGTTCTTTTAAACATAATCTTCTTATTCTGGAACCCTGGCGTTTTTTCTTATCTGGGGGTTTCAGCTTTTGGAAGGATTTTTGCTGTTATTGGCGTTTTGGGCTTCTTTGACACGATGTTGCTACTGTGTTTGTGTGTATGGAGGTGCTATAAATTGTAGGGTTTTGTTGTAAATGTGTTTTTCAGCTCTTTTAATCCATTTATGGTCGTAGGTTGGTATCTTTCTTTCATTTCCTGGTTGGTCGCTTTCAATGGGTTGGCAATAGTTGGATTGTTTATGCTTTTTGCTTGGTGGTGTGTTATTTTGCCAATTTGGGTAGCTCAAGATGTTTTTATTATGCTTGCAGGTTTCGAGGAGTAATTTAGAAATTGGAAAGTTAAAGAGCGTGTTGGTTAATGCATATCATCCCGTTGACGGCGTGGGTGGCGGAGGTTAGTTTGTTTCTGCTCTTGGCCATCAATCTTCTTGTGTTCTATTAAAGATGTCAGAAGGGTTTGTTTTTATCGCCCAGATTATTGATTTTTGAACTCCTACCAACATGTGTCGATGATTTTTGGCTAGTTGCTTATCCTCCTTGTTATGCAGTATTTAAATCCTTGACGGGTCAGAAGAGATACCAGTTGAGCTATGTTGGGAACCTAGGTCGACGAGTCCGTGATGCAGATGAGGCCAGTGAAGTTGCTCAATTGAAAGAACTCTTCCGTCGAAATGATCCTGAAGCTGTCATAAGATTATTTGAAACGCAGCCATCATTGCACCACAATCCTACCGCACTTTCTGAATATGTTAAAGCGTTAGTGAAAGTTGATAGGCTGGATGAAAGTGAACTTCTTAAGACGTTGCAGCGAGGTGGACATAACACTTCTCTTTTGTATTTTTTTAAAAAATTATTTTTCTTATTGTATTCTATATCTTTATCTTGGGGTTACTTTTTCAGCAATTCACAAGTATTATATTTTAGGGTGGTAACGGGTATCAGGGTTGAATGACATTTAACCTCTTCCTTTTCTCTGAAAGATGGGAATCGTGGGTGTTCCTTAATCCTATCTATCTTGCAGTAGTTGCATATGATGAGGTCTTTTACTAACATGTATTTGACTTCATTTTGTAGGCATTTCAAATGCATCCAGTGGAGAGGAAAGCATTGGTAGCATTGCAGCTTTTAGTAATGTTGGAAAACAGTCAAAAGAAGGCGTTCTTGGGACCTCAAGCGCTCCTATCCATATGGTGGCTACTGAAGGGGGGCACTTTAAGGAGCAGCTCTGGCGTACAATTCGCACTATTGCATTGGCCTTCCTCTTGATTTCTGGTGTTGGAGCACTCATTGAGGATAAAGGAATTAGCAAAGGTTGGTTTCACTGTTTTGAATGGTTATTATATAATAAAAACATGTATTGAAATCAGGGAAATAATATTTTCTTTGATCGTCTTAACTATATAGGTCTTGGTTTGAATGAAGAAGTGCAACCTAGCATGGAATCTAATACAAAATTCAATGATGTCAAGGGTGTGGATGAAGCTAAGGCAGAGCTTGAAGAGATTGTTCACTACCTTCGAGATCCCAAGGTGAATTTACATCTCCACATATATTTTTATTAGTGTGGCTCCTTTATTGTTTGTGACTGCTTTATCACCCGCTGAGTTTGATGATGTGTTCTATTCCTCAGTTAGTTTATCAGTATCCATGTGCCATGTAGCCAGTTCTTTCCATGCTTTAATTACTAGGAAATGCCCTACGTTTCTCAATTCCTTCTGAAATTATTTTATTTATTTTAGTCTTATTGTAATTTATTACCCTGTAGCGGTTCACTCGTCTGGGTGGCAAGCTCCCCAAAGGTGTTCTACTCGTTGGTCCCCCTGGAACTGGCAAGACAATGTTAGCAAGAGCAATAGCTGGAGAAGCTGGGGTACCATTCTTTTCCTGCAGTGGCAGTGAGTTTGAAGAGATGTTTGTTGGTGTTGGGGCTAGAAGGGTGAGGGATTTGTTTTCAGCTGCAAAGAAGAGGTCACCGTGTATTATTTTCATTGATGAGATTGATGCGATCGGAGGAAGCCGTAACCCCAAGGACCAACAGTACATGAAAATGACTCTTAACCAGTTACTCGTTGAACTGGATGGCTTCAAGCAAAATGATGGAATAATTGTCATTGCAGCAACCAACTTTCCAGAGTCTTTGGACAAGGCATTAGTAAGACCTGGTCGATTTGATCGCCACATTGTTGTGCCTAATCCAGATGTTGAAGGACGAAGGCAGATCCTGGAATCACATATGTCAAAGGTAGAATTTTTTTCCTTCAAAACTACTGCTTTGTTTTGTAGTACCGTGTCTCAGCCTTGTACGCCAGTGCCAAGTTTTACTGAAATAGTAATATAGTTCTAGCACTTACCATATTGATAGTTAGGTACAATACTCGTGCTTCATGCTGCATTATGACTCTCCTCTTTTCTAATATGACGTTGTGCATTGATTTATATTCGTATCTTGCCTTATTGTGTGTCACTGGTTGACTTTATGCTATAAAAATTTGTTGATTATCTGAATTTTTTATAGGTTTAAACCTCTTTTCATCACTTCTGTCCTGGGATAGGTGTTTTTGCGGTTGGGGACCATAGTTTGTCATTATTTTTTGTCAATTTAAACCTTAGCAACTTTGTACCCCGCTAGGAGCCATCAAGTTTTCTAGTTTCAAGTTTAATTCTTAGCTTTTCTTCAGCAACCTAAGGGCCATCCATTTTTGCTGTTCCAAGTTTTGTTCCTGAAATTTGTTCTTACAAAATAATGATTTAAACCTTTGTAGTCATCATCTTAAAGATATCCTTTTTATGCACATTAATTATAATTATCGCATTACTCCTACAGATATTGAAGGCAGATGATGTTGATATGATGATCATTGCTAGAGGAACTCCTGGTTTTTCTGGTGCCGACCTTGCTAATTTAGTTAATATAGCTGCTTTAAAGGCGGCAATGGATGGTGCTAAAGCAGTAAGCATGGATGATCTAGAATTTGCGAAGGACAAGATTATGATGGGAAGTGAGCGCAAGTCGGCTGTTATTTCTGATGAGTCACGAAAATTGACTGCATTCCATGAAGGTGGCCATGCCCTTGTGGCAATCCACACTGATGGAGCTCTCCCAGTTCATAAGGCCACCATTGTTCCAAGAGGAATGTCTCTTGGCATGGTTGCACAATTGCCTGATAAGGATGAGACTAGTATCTCCCGCAAACAGATGCTTGCTCGTCTTGACGTTTGCATGGGAGGACGAGTTGCAGAAGAGCTCATTTTTGGAGTAAACGAAGTTACTTCTGGTGCTTCGTCTGATTTGCAGCAAGCAACTTCTCTTGCCAGAGCGATGGTTACCAAGTATGGAATGAGCAAAGAAGTTGGGCTTGTCGCCCACAACTACGACGACAACGGAAAAAGCATGAGCACAGAAACAAGGCTTCTTATTGAAAAGGAAGTGAAAAACTTCTTAGAAACAGCCTACACCAATGCAAAGACAATTCTTACCACCCATAACAAGGAGCTCTATGCCCTTGCCAATGCCTTGCTTGAACAGGAAACACTCTCTGGTAGTCAGATTATGGCTCTTCTTGCACAACTAAACTCTCAGCAGCAGCAACAGCATCAGCCGTTAGTTTCCACGCAGAGTAGCTCGCAGGCCAACCCCGTGCCACCATCAGCACCCAACCCTGCGGCATCTGCAGCCGCTGCTGCTGCAGCTGCAGCAGCGGCGGCAACTGCAGCAGCCAAGTCTAAAGGGATCGCTCCTGTTGGATCTTAGCAGTATGATCTTTTCATCCTCGTTTTTATTCCTATTCGTTGTGAATATAGTAACTTCCTTGTTGCCTTGTTGCCTCTTTTTTTGGTGATTGTAGCTGCCACTAGTTTATGTATCACTACGCATCTAATTATCGATTGCTAGCAGTGAAAGAGGTGAATGCAGGCAGTCAGTGTAGCGGTTAGAGGAGTTCATTGTCTTTTCTTTATGCTTCTCTTCCATTGTTTCCATACTCAAAAAATAATTTTCCTTACATACATACATTCAAAAGTACTTGTAAGGCTCCCATCTCTGCTGATTCATCTGCCCATGATTTTCGATTTATTTTGCTATTGGATCAAAGAATGGAGTATAGTTTTTTAATCACGTTGTCTCTCTGAGTGGTGGTTATTTCTTTTCAACTTCATTATTAATATTTTTTATTTCAACAACATCGAGAGATTTGAACTTGTTATCTCTTAGGTCCCGTTTGATTACTATTTGGTTTCTTGTTTTTGATAGTTCAAATTTAAGTCTATTTTCTCTCAAATTTTCTATAATGTGCTCCATCTTTTTTACCATTTATCCATCTTTCTTTAACAAAGTAGGAGAATACTAACCAGTTTTTAAAAATAAAAACAAACTTTGGGAAGTTTTTTTTTTATTTTAAAGTTGGTTGGTCTTCCCCTACTTTCTTAAAGAAAAATGTATATATGGTAGAAAAGATGAAACAAAATGTAAGAAATTTAAGAGAAAATAGACTTAAATTTGTAAAACAAAAAATAAGAAACCAAATGGTTATCAAACGGGGTCTTAATTATCGTATCCTATCATATATTATTAGCCTCATCACCTGTTGAGCTCAGCTATTGTTGGGATTTATTTGCCTGATGCCTGTTCTTGTCCACATTTGTGGGAACTCTGTCAAGGGTTGGTTTTTGGGAACACTGTCTTACTCCTGGCTTTTATTATGGGTTTATTTGCCTCAATCACTTTTGATTAGAAGCAGCATTTTGATCCACATCCTCTGTTGTGTATCTTTTTTGTTCTGATAATTCCAAAATTGTTCAATCATCCTTTCTTTCCCATCATCCTCAAACATAGACTCTAAACCAACGAAGACAACATCTTTATAGTGTTGAAGACAATATTTTCGCTATTAAAATTACTAGCCGAACTTGAATGTCTCTTCTGGTTTGGTTCGGTAGGGAAGATGAAGCACAATTAATGGACAACCTTTTCTCCCATTCGCCAAAACCATGGAGATTATATATAGGAGAGTGAGTAATAGCTCAAACGGAATAAAAGTGTGTCTATAATTCATAGGTCATGAGTTCAAATTCTCCACACCTAATAATTATGGGTGATATTGATTCGGTTTTCTTTGGTTTTAGGTCAAATTGATAATCGAACCGATCCAATCAATTTGACAAAAAGAGGAATCGTACAAATGTCCAACAAAAGATAGAATCATTGGTTCGATTATTCTTGATTTTAGGACAAATCAATAACCGATCCGATCCAATTGATTTGACAAAAATGACAAAAAGAAGAACCAAACCAATGTTCGATAAAGGATAAAATCATTGGTTCACTTTTCTTTGATTTGGTTTCCTATGATTTCCTTCTTTTTTACTATTTCACTTGATATTTTACTTCCTATTCATATTTTTATGTTGGTTTCCTTAAAATATCTCATAATTTATAATTAAAACAAAAATAAATAGTCATTTACCAATAAGAAGTTTAACTAACATATAAAAGGAAAAATGAAAATAAATAAATCAATATTGGTTCGATTCGGTTTTTATTGGTTTTTACAAATAGAAACCGATCCGATCCAATAATTTTTGGTTTTCTCTAAATAAAAATCAATATGTCTAATATTATGTGAAAAATTCAAACCGATCCAAAAAAATTGATTTAGTTCGGTTTGATTTTGTCGGTTTTTTGTTTTGATTATCACCCCTACTAATAATAACAAAGGCCATCCAGGTAGTTGGAAGACGATAAATACAGGTCAACAAAAGGTTTGGTTTCTTTGCAGAGAAGAACAAAAAAAGCACGCGACAATGAAAGAAAGAGAATGCCTAAATTACGAAGTGCCATTAAAAGAATAAAAGGGTTTCTTTATGAACCCAGAAAAATGCACCAAGGAATCTAAAATTCCAGTCTTAGGCATATGGGTTCAGCAAAATTGACCATTGGGGCATTAAAACAAACACCTAGGCTGCATAAATGAAGTATGATGCAAAACAAACATAGCCCATAACAATAATAAAACTCAAAAACCCATAAACAAACAGGTAAAGATTCATCCTCCAATTTTGCAGAGATCATTCATATTTGAGGGGGAGTTTGAGCATACATTAACCATCATGGGGTAGTTCAATTGGTCATAGAGGGCTTTAGGATGCATAAAATGATGGGTTCAAATCTCATGGTGGCCACCTACCTAGGAATTAATTTCAAATTAATAACTACGAGTTTTCTTGACATCCAAATGTTGTAGGGCCAGGTAGTATGCCCCGTGACATTAGTCGAGGTGCGCTTGTACACGCAAGCTGGTCCGAACAGTCATGGACATTAAAAAAAAAAAAAAAAAAAAAAAGTTTGAGCATACACCAATGTGAAGAAGTTGAAATGGAAAATAACTCCCTTTTAGAAATTAAATTTAGGGAAAGAAAAATATTTAGATCATGTCCAAATATCATATATAAAATAATGCTCACCTATGTGGCTCGATACGAGCCACAATCTATTTTTGTTTACTTTATTTTTTTATCTTTTAAATTTAAAATCAAATAGATTGTAGTTTATATTGGTCTACATAAATGGACATTATTTTATACATGATATCCGAGCATATGTAAATATTCCTCTTTAGGGAAAATAACTTTTTCAGACCAATTAATTTATAATCGGTGCTTATGTATGCTCATTTTAAACTCTATTTTCGTTAATATTAATATGAAAATAGGAGAATGTGAGTGTGATCGGTAGCATTCCCACCATGATGTTATTTATGTGGATTCAAACATTTTTTTTTCTTTCTTTTAATTTTTTTTATAATAAATATAAAGTAACAAAAGAGAGATGAAATGTGTAGCACCAAATATACCACATGAGGGATATCATGGTGGAGTGCTACCAAGATGCACCCAAATTTTTCTAATAACGTTTTTATGGGGTGACGCAGTTGATTAAATATTTAGACTTTGAAGGTATGTTTCCTAGGTTTAAGACTCACTTATGACATTAATTTGTCTTACAAAAATTCTAATTCAAATATTCATCAAAATTTTGTTGAAATAAAAAAAAATTATAAAAAAAATTCTTACTAGTACTACAATCGACCAAATTGGCAACATCATTCATATATATATATATATGAATGAAAAGTAATTAAAGGTTGGAATCTTCAAACCAAACTTTATAATTTTAATAATTAGTATTGGTATATGGAAATAAGTTTATGAATTAGGTTTGATAGTATAAATGAACATTTATTTTAATAGAAATTTAATAATAAATAATAAGAGATGGCTGTAAAGGGAAAAGTGAGATGGGCAACCATAAACCAAACCCCATCTCTGACATGATTCCAACTGCCCTTCCCTCTCACGGCATCGTCACGCCCTTCTCACGTGCCTCTTTATTTTATTCATTTATTTACTCTTTATATCTATTAATACAATAAAGGGAAAATTACCTTTTTGGTACTTAGGTTTTGGGTTGATTTTCACTTTCATCCCTAAATTTTAAAAATGAACATTTTTGCCCTTCATATTTGAATAATACTCATATTTGAAAAAGTGGAGTGTTTAAAATCAAGTTTTTAATTTTGAAGATGAAATGTCAATAATCTTTTTGTCTATAAATAAAAAATTTATTAAAGTTTATTATGCCTATGTGTTTTGATTTTGCTATTTTTATTAAAAATAAACTATAATATAGCCACATCATCAATCTCTTAAATTTAAATTTAGTCCTAATCATCATCCTAGTCAAGATTCCTTTATACTATTAACGATTATGTTATTTCAGGGACCAAATTTAAATATTATTCAAATGTGTAGAGCAAAAATGTTCATTTTTAAAACCTAAGGATGAAAGTGAAAATCAACCCAAAACCTAAGGACCAAAAAGATAGTTTTCCTTACAATAAATTATAAATTTTGTTTATGGTTGTAAAAAATAATTAGTAAAATTTCATATTTATGATTGAAAAAAAAATAATAGAAAAATAGTTATCCTCATTTATACTTATTAGTTAAGTAGGTAGAATCAACTATTGATATATA
>JBBMEF010000023.1:1667982-1679905 GCA_037832685.1 Sicyos baderoa
ACTTTTAAAAACAAAAAAAAAGTAGCTTCTCAAAGTTTGTTTTTGTTTTTAAAAGTTGGTTAGTATTCTCCTACTTTATTAAAGAAAGATAGGTAAATGGTAGGAAGGATGAAGCACATTGTAGGAAATTTGAGAGAGAATAGGCTTAAATTTGAAAAACAAAAAACAAAAAATCAAATGATTATCAAACGGAACCTTAGTAATTAAGAGGATTTAGAAATGTTAAAAAGTTATGAATTCGATCCAGGTTGACCACTTACTTAAAAGTTATTATTTTTTACGAATTTTTGTCATTTGAGAAAAGGTGTCTTTGAACACTATTTTTTCAATATTAGTGAGCATCAAATTTTGTCAGTTTAGTGAATACACAAAAGTCAGGTTAAACCATGGGGACCATGAAATACAAAACCACAAATGCCCAATTACGCAATAAGGATTTAATTATTATCTCTAATTATTTTGTTTTTTCATCCTAATTGGGACGTTAAACTAGTCATACATTACTTTTTTTTTTTTTCTTTTCATGCCTAACAATATCATGTATTGCAATATTATCACTGTAATATGTGAATTACACATTATTCTTTTAATCTTAGATGAGTTTATTGTAACTTGGGTTAAATAGAGGGTTAGTTTTACCTAACTACGAGTGATGTATTGGAGCACATATATAAGCTTCTTGGGGTTTTCTTCCTTTGGGAGAGAATTAAAAAACCCTAGCCCCTATTTGAGAATACCTTGTACATTCATCTATGACATTATGATGGTGGATCGATCAAGCTCGATCGATCCATAACAGTGAAGTAGGGACGTTCGCGAACCACTTAAATCAGTGTTTCTCTCTTCTCCTATCTTCTCTTTATGCCTTTATTTTGTTTTGATTATTTATGCATTTGTTCTTAGATTATACATTTATCTAGAATTTGCACAACAACCACCATGACTAGAATACACCAATTCGAAATCTAATTGCAGCATATATCCAACAAAGATGTCAAGAAACTCATTCTAAATTATCATAATTAATTTCTTGACTATGATAAAAAAATTCAAAAACAAACAAACTAAAAATAGTCGGAGCATCCCAAAAAAGATCAAGACAGCCATTCTAAATTTATCACACTAACAAATTTTTTAAAAAATATGATTGAATTTGTTTGATAACCATTTTATTTTTTTTTGTTTACGTTTTGATGTTTTATTTTTATTTTTAACATTATAAAGAAGGCACGAATATTGATAGTAACTTTGGAAAATAATTATGTATATAGCCAAACAATTCGTGGTTGATGTAAATGAGCCAAATGCCCACGTCTCAATCCATTTTTCAATTAATATCTTCGATTAGTTTTAAGTTGATTACCTTTAAATAGTTTTTCTTTGCCAAATGATAAAACCATTTTTTTAAAAAACACTTGTTTTGTTTTTTAAAACATTATAATTACGAGCCGAAAATTATATTTTACAAATATATAAAAACCTATCTTCAAATATAAAAAGTTTGATTTCATTTCCATATTGTTAAATTTTCAATATACTATTTCTTATCCTTTCAATTATATAATATTATAATTTTTTTAAGACCAATATTATAATTTATTATAGAGTAAAATTTAATTTTTTTTATAACTATGAAAATCTATTTTAATAACATTTCAAACATTTTTAAATTGTAAAATTTTACGGATATGATGTTGTAAAGAAAATATAGTTTATTATTATAATAGTTATAAAAATATGTAGAAAATAAAATTTAAAAATATTTAAACAAAAATATATAAGTATAGAATATTTGTTTGAGAACTTGTAAGATAAAATTTAGAAAATAATTACAAATATGATCACTTTTTTAAAAATATATACTAACGAATATAATCATTGATATTGATAAGTATTTATATATACTCTCATACGTATTAATGAATATTTATAATATCATATTAAAACGTTAATGAGGTAAATATAAATACTTTAAATTGTCTTACCTTTATAATTTTTTTGTGAAAGGAATTCATCAAATACAATTTTCTTATTTGTAAAGGTAATTTTTTTTTTATATTTTTAAATAATTTTACTAAATATATAATACAAAAAATATGTGCTTAACATAATGTAAATATATTAAAATAAGCCAAAAAATCAATATATATACTATATATATAGAGGAAATAAAAGAGAAGAAAAAGTAAAGCGAATGAAGATATATTAAAAAGAAAAAAAAGTACAAATAATAAAATTAAGAGGAAAAAAGAAAGAGAAAGAAAAAGAAAAACGATATATATTTATAGAAATAAAAAAAGAAAAAAATAAAATGACAAAAGACATTGTCAAAATACACAGAAAAAAAAATTAAAAAAACTGGTAGGTAAGGTCCAAATAAATATTTGGTTTTTAAAATTTAAGTTTATTTGTACTCAAATTTGTTCCACATTTCGTACAATAATTTCATATTTCTTTAAAAAGTAGATATGCAAGTAAGAAGAAGAAGAAAAAAATATATAATAACATAGTTATTTTCTATTATTATTTTTGAGTACAAGTTGGGGGAGGAGATTACAAATACCAATTTTTGAGGGTTCGAACTCGTGACGATGGTATTGAATTTGTTTATAACAAAACAATAAAATTATTGCGTACCCTTTCGATATATAATAAGATAGTTATGATATACATAAATTTTAAAAACAAAAAACAGAAAGTCAAATGATTATCAAACATGACTGAAATTACGAGAATTGATGAATTGGATGAGGGCATTGGGAACGAAGGGCCACGATGAAAAGGGGTCCATGGAAGAACAGTGGGTTTGATCGCAGAGAATGAAGATGGGTCGATTGACTTGAGAAAATGAAAAGAAAAGAAAAGAGAAAAGAGAGAGTTTAATTGGGGGAAAAGGTATTGGAACCTGGAGGGAATGAATGAATGAATTGAAGAACAAAGGCAAAATCCCATTTTTGTTATCAATGGCTTCAATCTTCACATGGGATTGTGGGTTTTAGCCTTTTTTTGAGTTTCTTTTTCATGATCGATGTCGAGGATGAAGCATCTTCTTCGAAAGCTTCACATCGGTGGGGGGTTTAATGAGCACCAGCGATTGAGCCATCCCGGACCCAGTTCCAGCCCTACTCCGAGTCCTAGCCCGAGCCCAAGCCCAAGCCCTATCCCTAGTCCATTGGAGGCTCTTGAATCGGCTTCTGGGGATGTGGCGGCCCTCGATTTCAATGCCTTGGAGGAGGAGTTTCAGGTGCAATTGGCTATGGCCATTAGCGTTTCCGATCCCGATTCGAGACAAGACCCCGAGTCGGCTCAGATCGATGCTGCGAAGCGGATGAGCCTTGGCTGTTCGCCTTCACTCTCTGGCAGTCAAGCCCTAGCTGAATTTGTCTCGCTTCAGTATTGGGTACTTTTTGAATTTGGGCATTTCTTGTTTGCTTTATTCATTTTCTAGGTTTTGATTGTTCCTTAGCTTCAATTGCTATTCTAATTATGTCTCGTTCCTAGGAATTGGATTTTTGAACAATTGCTATTGAAATTGCTGCTAAACCGGCCTTGTCTCAGTTTTGCAAAACTTTGCATTTGACTGTTACTGAATTGGGGATTTATGGTTATGAGGCTTTTCACTTCCTCCTCATTTATAATTTCAAAGTGAGGTTGGGGCCAAGTTGGTCAATTTTAGTGCCCGACTGCTAGAAATTGATGGAAATATGATTTTTCTTTCTTTGATCCTAAATCTATATTTCTATATTTATCAATTAGTAAACATCGAGTTTATTATTGTTGTTTTTATTGATATTATTTGTCATGGCAGTAGCAATTACTTAACTACTTTATCTACCAATGCAGAGCTATAATGTTGTAAATTATGATGAAAAAGTAATGGATGGATTTTATGACTTATACGGTATTACTGCAAATTCTAGAACCCGAGGAAAGATGCCACAATTAGTTGATCTTAAAGAAATATGTGTTACAAGGGATATTGATTATGAAGTGATTTTAGTGAACCGCTTGCTTGATCCTGAACTTCAACGGTTGGAGAGACAAGCATATAACAATTTCTTGGACTGCAGAGTTTCTGAATATGGCTTAAGTGGCCTGGTTCAAAAAATTGCTGATATAGTTGTTGCAAGAATGGGTGGTCCTGTTGGTGATGCTGAAGAAATGTTGAGAAGGTGGACACTTAGAAGTTATGAGTTGCGTAGTTCTCTAAACACGATCATTCTACCGCTTGGACGCCTTGATATTGGACTTGCACGTCACCGAGCTTTACTTTTTAAGGTTGTAAACTTTTTCTTGAATTACTGCTATTCACTTTAATGATCTTAGTCATTATGGCTTCCTATGCTTTTCAATTTTTGGCTACCACCCCTTTTTTGTGACAACAATCGCAAATGTTTGTAGTTCTTGTCGATGTCTTTTTTTTTTTTGGTTGAAGTTGCTTACTTCATAATTTTGGTATTAGGTACTTGCTGATAGGATCAATCTTCCATGCAAACTTGTCAAAGGAAGCTACTACACTGGTACTGATGATGGAGCTGTGAATATGATCAAAATTGACAATGGAAGGTAATGACCCATGATTGAATCTCTTTAGTCTAGTTGTAATAGTATACAATATCTTAAAGAAATATAGTGGATTCCTCTCTTCTCTCTGGACTCTTCTAATTTTCTCAATCGGCAGCTGTTCACATCTCGGTTCTGTTCTGTTTTCTTAAGTCATTTGGTCTATGTTGCAATGATATAATATGGTGGTAGTAGAAACACTCCTCTGAGATAGTGTTTGTTAGTTGAATAGTTGGTGACCAACGCATTCCGCCTTGACCTATCTGATGGTTTTTCTTTTAATGTTAGTTTAATAAACTTCTACAAGATAGACACTGTAGATTATGCTTGAAAAATAGATTACAACTAGGCATAGCTCAAGGGACTGATTTGAGAAAATTTTATGGACTTGGCAATTGTAAATGCAATCATCAATGCAATACAATCACAATGGTAACGTTGCAACTAGGGAAAACAATATCTTTCCACCCAATGGTCCTATGCGTTCAGGAAAAAAAATATTGGAAGTTTTAGCCCAATCTTGTATATTCATACTCTACAATTTATATGCACCTCTGTGCAATCTAATATTTACGTATGATTTATTCTATGGTGCAGTGAATATATTATTGATCTTATGGGTGCTCCAGGCACGCTAATTCCCTCAGAAGCGCCAAGCTGTCAATTTTCGAATTATGGCTTTGATAGGAGACCCGCAGATGCTATAATCGTTCCTGAGGATATGCCAGTATTACAAAATGAAGGAGCTGAAGCTGTGTCGATTTCATCTACCCAAGATGGAGTAGCAAATGTTTGCAACTTACTTTCCAAAGAAGCTTCAGATTTGGGTGTTCAATCAAAAGAATACGGTGGGAACTTTATTGAAGAAATTCAACTTGGGAGTTCTGATTATGATTTTGGGAAGCTTCTAGAATCAGAAAGCAGTGCATGTGCACAGTCAGCATCTGAACAAAAGAAGAAAGTTAAAAAAGTATCCAAGTATGTTATAAGTGCTGCAAAGAACCCAGAGTTTGCTCAGAAATTACATGCTGTCTTATTAGAGAGTGGTGCATCACCTCCTGCAGATTTGTTTTCAGATATAGATTCACAGGGCAATGGTCAAAACAAAGAAATTCACCAACTTCATCCAATCAATGGAAAAGGCATGGATGTTGGGCTTCAGTGCAACCCTTTTGTGTTAGCAAGCCAGGGACAGTCTTCTTTTACTTCTACTGAGGCAGAGTATTTGAACAATGCTGTCCATGATAATAAGGAGAAAGCGTCAAC
This sequence comes from Sicyos baderoa, assembly GCA_037832685.1. NCBI lineage: Eukaryota > Viridiplantae > Streptophyta > Magnoliopsida > Cucurbitales > Cucurbitaceae > Sicyos > Sicyos baderoa. Next base: position 1,673,812 of record JBBMEF010000023.1, read on the forward strand.
CGAGGGATCAACAGAAGAACTAAAACCTGAGACAAATGTGAACAAACATGACTTTTATTGGCCTCACAGTATGACGACTGACGGTTTTGTGTTTGTTGATGCAAATGGTGAAGCAGGCAAATTGGTTGATGTTAATGGAAATTTTCATCGTGAACATGTGGATGGTGTTTCATTAACCTCTGATGTCAACTCTCAACAAAAACATCTAGGAAGTGCCTTAGTGGATGACGAAAGAAGATGGTTGCCAGATAAGAGTGGTGGAACTCTTCAGTGCTATGATTTTCTGAAAAATCTATCGGAAAATTTGATAGAATTCGATCATAGTAACCCGCATGCTAGTGATGGCCACAGTGAGACCATTAACCCAATATTAGGTGAAGTTGCAGAATGGGAAATTCCTTGGGAGGATCTTCACATTGGCGAACGTATTGGCATTGGTAAGGCACACATCATTGAGATCGAAAGAAATACATATCTAGTCTAAATGACTTGTCATTTTGGTTGTGTATTTATTTATCAATGAATACCTTCCTAAATAAACGTTAAAAATACATTAACACCACTTGGTTCAATCAATTTGTATATAAACCGTGGGTTTAATTATTGCTGTTATCATTCATAACTGAAAGGGTTCCTTTGGGAAATCACGTAGAATAAGGAGTTCATGTTTCTGTTTCAAACATATTTTCATAAACTTTGGTCAAAAGAAACAATAGCTTCACTTGTAGTGAAAAGTGGGTTCATTCACTAGGACTCACTAAAGGAAAAAAATGAATTTTGGTAAAATAACAGAAAATACATATTCACTGAAGTTTTGTGTTAGAAAACAGGAAATTATTCTGAAAACAGTTTTCAGAACAAGTCCTTGGTTTCCTTAATGGTATAAGGGTTGTTGACCAATGTGCTTTCTAGTTTCTACAATCTACTTCATTTTCTTTACTTTCTTTCTTTCTTGATATCCATGATGTTTTTGAAATGAAGAATAATGGCCTTCCTCATATCACAGGCTCATATGGCGAGGTTTATCGAGCAGATTGGAATGGCACTGTAAGTTTCAATTGATAAGCATATGCATTGTCATATCACATAGTTTTTCTTTTGTTTATTGCTTTGTAAAAAACTTCCATGTGTAAGAATGTGATATATATGAATAAATAACATGTTTTCTGTTGCATTCGCTTTTAGGAAGTCAGCAACATTAAATTTCTTATTAGCTATTTTAAATGACAGGAAGTTGCTGTGAAGAAGTTCTTGGACCAAGATTTTTCCGGTGCTGCTTTGGTTCAATTAAAATGTGAAGTAAGTTTCAAGTTCCAACTTTTAGGTTATCTGTTTGGAAAATTTGAGCTGGTTTTGGATCTGTATTTTTCTTAAAGTGAATGCAACTACAACATTTTTGTTTTTGAATTCAACAACATGTGGGTGGGAGTTTTAAACCCATCATAACCTCTTGATTATCACGTTCGACATCATGATGTCAGTTGAGTTAAGCTCTTGTTTGAAAATACAACATTTTCTTACAACCTAGTTAATTAGTAATTTTAAGATCCAAACTTCCCTTGTTTGGAACTGAAAATCAACGAATAAGGGAAATTTGGAAGAGCATAATGGAAAAAATAGGAAATTGTAGCTAGCAATTAAAAGTGGTTATGAAAGCACAGGCAGAGAAGTTGAAGACATGCAAAAAAATTATTTTGAAGCTTCAGAAATAGCATCTGGAAGATCAGGCCTTAAATGGCTCAAAAATGAGGGTGAGGAATTGGATGAGGTTTGTCATGGGTTAGTATGGCATGCTTGAAAATGACTTGGTCTAGATAATTTGGTATTTTAAATTACGAAAATTTTATGATATAGGTTACATTTTTTATCAATAAGTATGAGCTGATTTGCCCCATGTATTAGGGGAAGCGAAGCTCTAACTCCCGGTCATAAAAAAAGAAGTATGAACTGATCAATCATAGAAATCAATCTCTTTATGGCATTTATGTGTGGGTTTTGAATAACATAATCAGGATGGGAACCTAATGTTGATCGGCATAATCATAATCGATTACATGTTGGCTTTATCAATAACCGACTAATCTGGTTGCTCAATGAATTTTTGGATCCGTTCTCGTTTAACGTCATCTCAGACAAATAATGTTGATTCAATCACTTGGCAACATATATCTAAAGAATCCATGATTACAATCTGAGTAATAGATGAGTTCTTTTCCGCGTTCACAAATATTTTTTTTTATTGAGCTTATTTCTTCCACATTCTTCATTTGCAGTTGGACTGAATTTATGTTTGTGAAATGAGTAAATTGATAATATTGAGGGCTTTCATCGATATCGTTAAGCTCCTCCTTATTCGTGCAGGTTGAAATCATGTTAAGACTGAGGCATCCTAATGTTGTCCTTTTCATGGGAGCGGTCACTCGCCCTCCTCATTTCTCTATCCTTACAGAGTTTCTTCCAAGGTTGGTTATGTTTTTTTTTTTTTGTTTTTTTTTTGTTTGTTGTGATATTATTATTTTGTTTTTATTTAGCAACAATTGGAGAGGGGGATTCGAACATGCAACCTCGTGGTTACTAGGTTATACAATATGCTACTAGTTTTTTTGGTTACAGCCATGCAATGATTAAACGTTGAGTTGTCGATGTTAATGCAAATATGGAGGATTTGTAGGATTATACAACTTGAAGCACAAACTTTCTGAAAAAGTTACATAAATATTTAGCGTAACCTGAAAAGGTACCTTCAAGTTCAAATGAGTTTGATCTAGACTCTAGAACAAAGAAAAGTATTTCGAACTAAGAAATTCATCTCCTTGTTCTTTTCTTTTTGTATTTGGTTAAATGTCCAACACTTGAATTTTTTGAAAAAAGCAATTAGTTTTCTCTTTACATCAGAAGTGACTATAGTCTGTAGATAAGTGCTTTTACAAGCCACCTCAAATACTTAGATCTCTCTGTTTCTCGAGTTGTCATTATCGAAAATCATCGTTAGCACGAGCAGGATTACTTAATTTATAACCATCATCTCCTAATCTTATGTCTTTGTTTCAACCTCAAAACGTTACAGGGGAAGTTTGTTTAGGTTACTCCATCGTCCCAATTCTCAACTTGATGAAAGGAGGCGATTGAGAATGGCTCTTGATGTGGTAAGGATTTAGAAACCAAAATAAAATATAAAAAATCCACCCCACTATTTATGGCTCTTGATGGGCGTGGTTACTTTGGGTATAGTGGAGCGAAGCTCCGATTTCCCGGTTTCCAAAATAAATAAATTATGTTAGCGTTAGCTCCTTTTCTTTGAACAAATCTTTCTTTTTCCAGGCCAAAGGAATGAACTACTTGCACACAAGTCATCCGACCATTGTTCATAGAGATCTAAAGTCTCCCAATCTCCTTGTTGACAAAAACTGGGTTGTCAAGGTACATGAAACTAATTTGCACATACAATTTTTTTTTTGACATTACCCGATTTTGTTTGTTCGAATTAAGGGAAGATTGATCTCTTCTAGTATCTGACTTTTATCGCTTCTTAGGTTTGTGATTTTGGTTTGTCACGTGTCAAGCAGAACACATTTCTGTCTTCAAAGTCAACTGCTGGAACGGTAATAACCTTGATAGTTGTCTACCGAAAGTGGATATAGTCCTTGCTCTTATTTCATTGAAATGTTACCTAGATAACTTGCATAACTGGTATTGCATTAGCCATCAATGATGCTAGTTGTTTTTGCCTTATTGTAGCCTGAATGGATGGCACCAGAAGTTCTAAGGAATGAACCGGCGAACGAGAAGTAAGTTTCGATAAGGCATTTGATGTATCTTTTGCTCAAACTTGACATAAGACTGACAGTGCTTATATGGCATGCAGGTGCGATGTGTATAGTTTTGGTGTGATATTGTGGGAGTTGACGACGTGCCGCATTCCGTGGAAAGGTTTGAACCCAATGCAGGTTGTTGGAGCTGTTGGATTCCAGAACAGGCGACTAGAGATTCCAGAAGATGTTGATCCAGCAGTTGCACAGATCATTTGTGATTGTTGGCAAACGTAAGTTTCAAACTTCAAATACCCAATATTTGTCATATTTTCATACATGATGCTCCCATCTGCTTTCAATTTCCAATACTACTAGAAAACTTACACACTAGAGCTTAAGAAGTATCATTCCATCCATATTTGCAGGGACTCCAAACTGAGGCCGTCGTTCTCTCAGCTTATTACTCGATTGCGACGCCTTCAACGGCTTGTTCAAACAAACTCCGGGAATCTAATACCGGAGTGAACAAGAAAGATTCATGTGCATTTAAAATTGAAGAAGTTGTTCGATGGCTCGAAGAGTCGGAGCAGCCAATTCCGTTTCTTTTTTCGTTTCACTTTTGTTTAGTAAAGTTGTTTGAAAACACAACTGAAAAGGGGAAGTGTGCTAGTTCAATCAAAGTGGGAGCTCAGCACTATAACCTATTTAGGAGTTGAGAGTGGAAGATCCTTCTAAACAACAGGTAGCTGCATAAGTTGAAAGTGCAGTGGGGAGGGATTTACCATTTTTTATATATTGTAGTTCTTAGTGTGTAGTAGGTTGTATTAAATCCACAGGTAAGAAAGGTGAAAAGGAAAAAACCCAAAAAAAAAGAAAAGGAAAAAGGGAAAAATAATAACTTCCAAGTTGAAGGTGTGTGTTTGGCTGTGGAGGCCTTTGGGGAATTGTAAACAGTTGGTCTCTGCAGATTACTGTGTAAAAGAAATTTAACCCTCCCCTAAACCCCCTCACAAAAAGTGAAAAGCAAAAAAGAAAGATTCATAAAGTTTATTGTGTTCATTTATTGAGTTCTTTTTTTTCTTTTTCTTTTTTCTTTTTTTTTTATAATCAATTAAAGATTATCATATTTCTCCATAAATTTTATGAATACATTCAAATATTGTTCACTTGTATTAAAACTATAAACATTATTGAACCAATTTTAATAAACATTAATTTCAAGTTTATCATAGTCACCGATTTCAAACTGTTTTGTTAAAGTCTAGAGATTAAAATTAAATATTTGAAAGTTCAAAAACCATCGTAGAAAGATTTAAAAATTTAGGCTCCGTTTGATAATTATTAAATTTTTGTTTTTGGTTTTTGAAATTTAAGTCTACACCAACTACTTTTTCATATGTTTTTTCTTAGTTGAATATTTACATCTCACCTATATAGATAGAAATTAAACCAAAATTTGGAAGAGAAAAAAAAAAGTAGCTTTCGAAAGCTACTTGTTTTTATTTTCGAAAGTTTACAAATATTTTCTTCAACTCTTTTTCCTAGGTAAAAGAATAAATCTCAAAATCTAAAGACAAAAATGATATTTACTTCTTTTAATTTATTTATGGAGTATAATTTCCAACCCCCAACCATCAATTTTCTTCAACTCTTTTTCCTATGTAAATAGTCGAAATGTGTATACTTAAGTACTAAGAAGTAGAGCTCGTTCTCCCTACCCCAACGGTTGTAATCTAAAAAAAAGAAACATATGAAACTAACTTTTAAAGTAGTGAACCAATTAACTCAAAGCAAGTTAAAATCGAAAATCCGACCAAACCGTTCAAACCGAGCTGAAACCAACATTGGTTCAGCTTAAATTCGGCTCAACCGCGAAGGCGGGTTACATCTCATTAGAAACCGACTTCTTCGGCCTCGACTTGGCATATTTAAAAGCCGTTTTAGCTGAAAATGACCGAAAAAATCCATGGCATTGTAATAAGTTAAAAGTAGACTTGATTAAAAAAAGTAATAAAATAGTACATACTAGAGGTGTACATGGGTTGGGTTGGATTGAGTTGAGGGAGGTTTTCAACCCAATCCAAATTTACGTCCTGTCAGGGGCCTCTAAATGATGACAACCTAACATAATAATTCAATTCCCTAACAATCAACAATATACAATATATCTCTAAGAACCAAACAAACATAACAAAAGGTATCTACCTAGGACATGCTTGGAAAAACAGTAAAAATGCAAGCACACATACAATTAGTTAAACAAGTGGGGGTCATACAACTGCGGTAAGAATCTTAAACAATACATAACAAATTGTAGGATCGAAAGGAAACACTAGAGGGGG
>JBBMEF010000023.1:1680005-1717733 GCA_037832685.1 Sicyos baderoa
CGCTTAGGCGAAGTCACGCCTAAGTGTTCTATTTCTTGCGTCTTGTGTATACATACTTTACCACCGGGGACGTATCACATTAAAGCACAAACTATCTGAAAATCTACATAAAATTTATTCCAGATTCTGGAACAATGAAAAGTATTTTGAATTTCGAAATTCTTGTCCCAGTTTTTTTGTTTAGTTTAAGTGACCAATTATACTTGAAACATTCTGTAGAGATACTTAGTTTTCTTTTGTAAGCTACCTCAGACACTCTTCTTAAATATCTTTGTGCCTGAGGGCTGAGTTTAAGTCAATCAAATATCTCCTAATACTTTGTTTATGTACCAACTTTAAAACATTGCAGGGGAAGTTTGTATAGGTTTCTGCATCGTCCCAACTCTCAACTCGATGAAAGGAGGCGATTGAAAATGGCTCTTGATGTGGTAAGGAGTTCAACTCTCCCCCACTAAATATGGTTTTGATAGGCCTTGAGGTGGGGGACTAGAGACTAGAGAGTTTTCTAAATGTCTCTATTGAATAACATTGAGATTGGTTTTAACACTTCTTTCTTTTTTCCAGGCCAAAGGAATGAACTACTTGCACACAAGCCATCCAACCATTGTTCATAGAGATCTAAAATCTCCCAATCTCCTTGTTGATAAAAACTGGGTTGTCAAGGTGTGAAAATATTTTGTGTGCACAATTTCTTTTTGAACATTACACCTCCCTTAATGTACTAATAAATGGAACTTTTACGCTTCATAGGTTTGTGATTTTGGTTTGTCGCGTGTCAAGCAGAATACATTTCTGTCTTCAAAATCAACTGCTGGAACGGTAATAATTTGTCTACATAAACTGTCTACCTTACTATTTCAATAGCAATCGATGATGTTTATTGTTTCTGCTTAATTGTAGCCTGAATGGATGGCGCCAGAAGTTCTAAGGAATGAACCGGCCGACGAGAAGTAAGTTTCAGTAAGGCATTGAACTGTGCAGACATCTTTTGCTCGAATTCAAAAATATATTGAAATTGCTTATATCCATGCAGGTGTGATGTGTATAGTTTTGGCGTGATCTTGTGGGAGTTGACGACATGTCGCATACCATGGAAAGGTTTGAACCCAATGCAGGTTGTAGGAGCTGTTGGATTCCAGAATAGGCGCCTGGAGATTCCAGAAGATGTTGATCCAGCAGTTGCACAGATCATTTGCGATTGTTGGCAAATGTAAGTTTCAAACTTAAATCTTCCCTTTTTTGTCTCGTTTTCATCCATGTCCCCAAATGCTTTCAAATGCGGTTGGGTTATTATAACTTAATCCGTTTGGACCACCAGTTATAATATAATTGGGTGGGTTTGGTCCAAACCCAAGTTGCCATTTCACATAACTTTCGCTTCCGTCTCACCAAATACGTGCTTCCGTTTGTGATTAATTATTTTCTCTTCCACATGTTAATAACTTGCATCCCAAACACTATTTATCATAACCCTTATTATAATAATATGGACCCCAAACATTGTTTATCCATAACATCCATTCTAATAACTTGCACCTCAAACATAGTTTATTATAGTCCAACCGGTGCCCTTGACATGGCCCAAACACTATTTATCATAACCCTTATTATAATAAAATGGTCCCCAAACATTGTTTATCATAACATCTAACTTGCACCCCAAACGTAGTTTATTATAATCCAACCGGTGCCCTTGACACGGCCCAAAAGTTAAGTATCATCCTTGGGTCACTTCTATGTCTTGAAGTTTCGCTCTTTTTGCAGAGACACGCAACTGAGACCGTCGTTCTCTCAGCTTATCACTCGATTACGACGACTTCAACGGCTTGTTCAGAAAACTAACTCCAGGAATCAAATACCGGAGTGAACAGAAAGGATTCATGTGCATTTAAATTGAAGTTGTTCGATGGCTCGAAGAGTCCGAGCAGCCAATGCTTTTTTTTTATCTTCCAGTAAAACACTGCAGCTGAATAGGGAAAGTGCTAGTTCATTCAAAGTGGGGGCTCAGCACAAAACCTATATTTAGGAGTGGAAAGTGGAAGATCCTCCAAAACAACAGGTAGGCTGCATAAGTTAAAAGTGCAGTGGGAGGGGCTTACCATTTATATATCTCTCTATATATATATATTGCAGTTCTTAATGTGTAGTAGGTTGTATTAAATATCCACATGTAAGAAAATTCCCAATGAAAGGGAAAAAAAGAGAAAAAAAAAAAAAGAAGGAAAAAAAGGTAAAATAACAACTTCCAAGCTTCTGGCTGTGGAGGCCTTTGGAGAATTGTAAACATTTGGTCTCTGCAGATTACTGTGCAAAAGAAATTTAACCCTTCCCCCCAATCCTCACAAAAAATGAAAAGAAAAAAGAAATATTCATATAAAGTTTTATTGTGTTATTTTTTTTTACTTTTATTTTATTTTATAAATTTAATTCAAACAACTTTTCTGTTCTTCACAAGAGAACAAATATATATATATATATATATATATATATATATATATATATCTTGCGTTTTGATACTCTTTAAATGTTATTTATCAAATCAAATCCAATTTGCTATTCTATAAAATTTACCTTGTCGACAAATTCACATGCTTCTATTTTCATTTTTATTCGTTATTTTCTATGTTTTAAAGTTTATATGCGCACTCTTGAAACAAAATTTTGTATACGTAGTAATGCAATGTAAATTTGGCTTAAGAATTCAATTTATGTTACACCAATTTATAGTATCATTTCTATGCATCTTTCCTTAATCCTTATGGCATTTCAAACCTGATTTAAAGACACTTCATCAAATTATTTATTTACTTTTAGTACAAATTGAAGAAGGGATCACAAATACTACATAATGCTTTTAAATAAATGAGAGTCATATACCGATTTTCGAGATCAAACTTGTGATCGTAGTATTGAATTGGATTACTACAAAATAATGAAACTAACATGTCACTAACTCATTAATATTTATTAAGTTATTTAAGTTGGCCTATTTTTCAGTTAAAAATAATAATAAAAAAATCTTATTTCAGACTCATTAATAAGTTGTTTTGTAGATTGGAGGGTGAGGTATAGTGATGATATTCTATTAGTTAAGGGGAAGAGATAATTCGATTTTTTATACATATTGTTTCTATTAGAGTATTCATTGAAATTTCTTTTGCCGATAAGAGTAAAGTTCAACTTACGTAACACTACGGTCACAAGTTTGATTCCCAGAATTGACCCTTGCGTAGAGTTTGGTCTTCCCTTCCCCAAATAATGAATAGTATTGGACAAGTATCCGTATTTTGTTGTAATTTCAAAAAATGAAAGTATCTGTTTTAGGTCTTTAATGTAGATGTTTAATTCTTTTTTTATATTTTTGATAATTTTTTCTTAAAATTAATATGAGAGCTAAGTATCAATTTTCTAAATTGAACCTGTAACTGTAGTGTTAAACTGAATTACTATCAAATAATAAAATCATTAGATCACTAACGTTCTTTTTTATAAGAAAGAGAGAATGTTGAAAATACATTAAATAATTGTTTTAAACCGTCTTGGTAAATGAAGATTTTAAAGAGTTATGAATTTGATTCAGGACGGTCAAATACTTTGAAAATATTTTTTTACGATTATTTTTTGTACATTTAAATATTGTAAGGTTATTCTATGTGCATAAAAGTGATTCAGACACTCATAAAAAAATAATTACAAAATTGACTCATGATTTGAGCTCATTCTTAAAAAAAGTTAGGTCCTTTTTTATAGTTATTTTGTTTTAATTTTTGGTTTTTGAAATTTAAGTTTACAATTATTATCTTACACTTTTTCTTACATGGATACCTATATTGTACCTATGATTTTAGAAATCAAATCAAAATTTGAAGAAAACAAAAGTAGCTTCAAAAAATTTGTTTTTAAATTTTAGTTAACATTCACATATTTTTTTAAATAAAGACCGATACATTATATAATAGATATAACATAGTGTAAGAAATTTGAGTAAAAATAGTCTTAAATTTTAAAGACAAAAATAATAAAATCAAATAATTATCCAACGAAACCTTAGATTTTTGACACACGTCCTTCTCATTATGCATACCCACCTAAAATGTTTTTTTTTCCCACCATCAAGGGGTGGATATGTTATCATTACTTATTGATGTGCAAAAAGTTTGGTAAGAACTTTGACAAATTTGAATAACTTGTGTCCATTCGCCTGCGTTTGTATACTTTGGAATTAGAACATTTTCATATCACTCATAATAAAAAAAAAAAAAAAAAACTATAAAAAAAACCAAGGTTTGAAAGACATTCACACAAATTTCATAGAGGTGAGAGAGAATAAAGAAGAGAGCAAAAGTAGAAGAAACAGAGATATATATTATATAGGCCATGCCTCACAATTAAAAGAAATTATAAATAAACAAAATATGAATAAGTGAGACAATCATTTTATTGTTTTTTAGTACAAATTGGGGAGGAGAATTACAAATACCGATTTTTCCAGGGTTCGAATATGTGATGCTGGTGTTGAACTGGTTAACAACCAAACAATGAAACTATTGCGTCACTGATCCTGTCGGTAAACCACGATTTCATTTCATTGTTTGGTTGTTGTAAACCAGTTTAATATTAGTGTCCCTTGTTCGATCTCAATAATTAGTATTTATCTCATTTAAAAAAATAACAAAATATTAATATTTTTTTATTAGGAGCAAAGGGCCCCACATGGGAAATGATAAAAAAAAAAGGTAAAAATATGAGGGTTCATGCATCTGCCTAACCGCCCTACTGGTTCGACAATAAGAAGGAAGAAAAAAAAATAATTAATCAAATTTGTGTTGGCATAAATTGTAGCGATCATTGCGACTGCGAGCCTCATTTTATGAACAATCATTCCCGATTTGTTCGCACTTTGCAGCTTTCACGGTCCATTACAGGTGAGTTTCAGCCTCGATTTCTTGCTCTCAACTCTTCAAATCGCGCTAAATCTGTTTTGTTTGCTTCAAATCTTGACGATTTTGGTCGATTATCTTGTTGTGTTTAGTCGTTGAGTAGTTTACAGAAATTGAGTTTGGCATTCTGTTGATTTTAGTAGTTCTACGTTTTTTCTGCTTCTTCGATTTTGGGGCTGAATGATCTTTGTTCTATGTATGACAGAAAAAGTGGATGTGATTTTACGTATTTTTCGGGAATATTTCTGAATCTGTAGAATCATTTGGGATTTTCATTCTTGGATTTAGATCTCTGCTTTAGAATGTTTGAGAAAAATCTTTGACCTAGGTGGGGCATTAGATGATTCAGATGGGAAGGATTCAGATCGTAGATAATATTTTATCCACATTTTAATTTAATGGCCTAAATTAGGATTCAGCCACACATGTTTTTCCATACGTCTAACCTTATTAGTGGTCTTGTTTATTTGTCAATGTGCATAAATCCTTAAGATGGAGGCTCATAACCAATGTTTTAAAAGGCTAAAGGGAGCCTCTAGGCGGTATGACGCGTAAGCCTCAATTTTAATTAAAAATATTATAAAAAATCTAAATATGTGTAAACATGTATGATAAAACATGATACTTACGTAAAAATACATAAAACATAACACAACACTAATAGGATTTAGATTTTTGGAATAATAAACAATTTCATTTATGAATGAAACGTAAGTGAATTCTCCAAGCATCTATATTGAATACAACAAAGAACTCCAAAATGAGATGCTAGAGGAAGATAAGCCAACAAATGATCAAAATTAAATTGATGATTCTGAAACGATTGTATCTTTCTAACAAAAGAATCCATAAGATAAAATCTATATTGTTATGGTTCAAGTCCTTATATTATAAGAATGAAAAATATTAATACTATTCTTCTAGTTATTCTACGAGGCGTAGGAATTTTAAGCCTCAGTGCGTTATTATCGAGGCGTGAACCTCTAATGATCCAACAGAGGCGTAAAACTCGAGGCTAAAAGTAAGAGCCCCGCCTCGAGGCAAGACTCAAGGTGTAAGCCTCAATAGCCTTTTAAAACATGGCTCATAACTTGCTATCTTGTAGACAATTCTACTTATTAGTTTCACGAAGAGTTTCGCCTAGATCTTTCTTGAATGATCATTAATATTAAAATGAAGTTAGCTTGGGTGAGAAAATAATAAAATGTTGTGGATCTTTAACTGGTTGGTGGTTTTCAATGTATAATGATTAACTTCAGTAGATTGTTTGTCTCCAAGGGGTGGTCTTGTAGTTGTCGGTGGAGGCTTGATGTCTCCAACGTATGGAGTATGCTCCCTTAGAGGTCCTGAGCTTGAAATCTACGAGTGAGCTTAATTATAAAATCCCCTATTGTTTTGAGGGTCCGGGTCTTGGAACGAGCGCCAGTGCATGAGTGTACGTAGTGGGGCAAAGTTCCGATTCTTGGTTATCAAAAAGAAAAAAGAAACTTCAGCATAGATTCTTGACCTGATTGATTTATTTGTGAAACTTTGTCACTTGATCAGCCATGAAGCTTCAAACTGAAAATATTTGTATCCGAACTTTTTCTTGGTTACTTAGTTGTTTGGTGCAGTGTTTCTATTCTTACCGGTGTAGTTTTTGAAGTGAGAAACAGACTCGATGGAAGATTAATTACGTTGCACATTGGATACATTTTGTTAATTTACTTGTAATGTTCTTGTAATAAATGCTTTGATTTTGCTATCCTATTGTTTATCATTTTGAGAAAGTCTTGGGCTTGCAACAGATTACAAACTCTGAGTCTGAACCCCGCCTCCGTTGTGATGAAAGGATAGCAGACTTGACTGTTTTTGTTAGCTGCGAGCAAATTCAGGTCTCTCCCAGTGTGCGGTTTGACATAGTAATGCCAAATATTAACCAAGCTATATGGTACATGGAAAGTATTCTATAATGATGCCGCAAGCAGTTTACGATGTTGAACTTATCAGTTCTACGAAGAGCATAAAGCACGAGTTATGGCCTCTAGATGCAATCGATCCGGTCCAAGCAAAGTTCCCATGCTGTTTGGTTTGGACTCCTCTTCCTGTGGTCTCCTGGTTAGCACCTTTCATTGGCCATTTTGGGATTTGCAGGGAGGATGGAGTCATTTTGGATTTTGCGGGATCGACTTTTGTGAATGATAATGATTTCGCATATGGTTCTGTTGCAAGATACCTTCAACTTGACAGAGAAAAAGTAAGTCCGTAGTCAGTTTACGCAAGTAGTTCATGAAATTATCTCCCTGTTTCCTGACAAGAGAGCATGCTGATTGAATTGCATAAATTTCACTTAGAAAGTTCAATGAAAATCAAGATTACTACCAGGAATATTATTCACTTAGAGAATGCAGTACTTTTTTTGGAAACTTATTACTGGCTGCCTCCTTGTTGGCCATCTCTCTTGGGTGAAATGCCATCTTTTAGATGGCTATCATATTCCCTCCCTACTTGTGTCGAAATGCCTCGAACTAATGTTGTGATACGAATACTCAATTTTGGATCTTGCTAAAAAATATGTTAATTATGTTTTACATTTTCGTATTGGGCATTTATGTAATTTGGTCAAATAATGTATCAGGTTTTTATAGGAGAGATCCACTATATAAACTCTCTTAAAAATTTTATCCCCTTTACCTAACATTTTATATTCTTTACGGTCTTCTAAATAAAATGGTTTCTCTACTCTGCATGTGAACATAGCTAATATAACGTTAGTAAATTACGTAAATTTGTGTGTTATTTATCTCGTGTTCTTTAATTTTGTTTTTCTTGCATAACAACTTATTTTCTCTACAAGCACTGTAAATGTTGACCAATGTATATCACTAACAGCCTATCAAAACTTTATTTTTTGCAGTGTTGCTTCCCGATGAACTTATCTGCACATGATTGTAAGCAGGGCTACCAGCATTCACAATTTGGAACTGCCATTACCTGGGACGATGGGCTTCAATCAAGCACACGGTATTTCGAGCATAAATCCTACAACCTCTTTACATGTAACTGTCATTCATTTGTCGCCAATTGTCTGAACCGTCTATGTTACAACGGGTCGTTGAATTGGAACATGATAAACGTAGCCGTTCTTATTCTTTTCAAAGGGCATTGGGTTGATGGCATGTCGATTATAAGATCATTCCTTCCCTTTGTACTGGTGGTCTGCCTGGGCATTGCCATGGTTGGATGGCCTTTCCTGATTGGTCTGTTATCGCTTTCTCTTCTTTTGGTGGGTTGGTTCATTTTGGGTACTTATTGTATCAAAAGCCTGTTGGAATGCTAGATTTGGTTGATCTTTTGTTGTTGGCTTACAGAGTGGTTTTCACTACATTCTTGCTTGCAAGTTTGAGAGAATGTTTGTTCATATTGTTGAACTTTGAACTTAAAAAGCAAGTTTGGGCTTCATATAATGTTAGTAGTAACATACTAATTTGATGAATTTGAAAGCTCCAGCATTGAGTTTGTGGAATTTAAAATGTAAGATCTGTTTTATGGAAATCATACTAATTCAAAAGTTAAAATCAGGTTTTGTCATGTATGTTTGTGGTTATGTTCTTAAAATTTATTCAATAAATTATGGCCATTTTTTCTAGTTCAACGATATTCAGATTTGAGGATTCAAATAGTTCAGAGAAACTAACAAGTATTATTTAAGAAGAGAAGAATTTGGGTGCCTCCGGGTAGCACCTCCACCCATCCATCATGTTATTCATGTAGCACATTTGGTGCCACACATCTCATCTCTTTTTTTACTTTATATTTATTATAAAAAATATTAAAAGAAAAAGAAGATAGGTGGCTTCACTATTTTGTTGCTTGACTTCAAAATACTCCCCCATTTTCGGGTATCGAGACATAAATGGTTTATGTTAGGAGATGTTCTTAATTTTTTTTTGGTGAAACGAATTACTTCCATTAAAAAGAACCAACTAAAATCCTAACGGGGTCGCAAACTAGTTCATCTCAACACGTTGGAGTGTAACAACCCACTGAAAATTAAGAGCAATTACATAGGAAAACCAATACAAAAAATAAGCTATTTCAATGACTATTTTAATCTCTTGTGAGTATTTTGTCTTCAAATTCTTCAACACGAAATTTCTTGATAGATTTTGGGGGTAAGCAGACATTCATCTCTATGACTGAAGTATAGAACCTCACTAAAGTATTTGGAAAAGATATAATTTCCACAATAGAAATATCCTTTCTCTTTCTCGAACTTACCAATTGTGCAAAGGAGTGAACATGGGTTGGGTTGGGTTGAGGTGATTTTCAACCCAATCCATAAATTCGGGTTGGTCAATTCTCCAACTCAACCCAACTTGATTAAAGACACAACCCAACATTAGCATAAGTGTATTCTTACTGTCGATGGGAAATTCAAGTTTACCTAACTTTAAAAGCTTATCAATAGGTTTAAAAAATAAAAGTCTTAACAATAATGTTTAAATTAAATAAATATGCAAGATATAATATAAATAATTAATTAATTATGTTATAGGTAAAAATATATATTTTTAAATTAAATATAAAATTCGGATTGGTCGGGTTGGGTTGGGTTGATTTTAGATCCACCCTTAACCCAATCTAACCCATAAAAATTCTATGAATTTGAATTCAACCCAACCCAACCCAACTCAACTCATTAATCGTCCTACTCTACTATTTTCTACTCAATCCAAAATGTGAAGGGTTTAAACAAGGTGGAAAAGAGAGTAGAAAAACTATGTGCTAGAGGTGGAATTAATATATTGTGAATAGAATAATGAGGTGTGGAATCCAAGGGTAAGGCGACACGAAAATCCAAGTCCATGATTGAGTTTGATTGGAGGCAGATAAGGCAGTCAACCAACACACCAAAGCTAGCCTACCTCCTAATTCACTTTAGGCCCTTCCTTCCTCCAATCACTATTCTCAAATCCCACCAACCCAAAACTCTTTTCCTTCACCCTTGGGTTTTCTCCACCCCACTTTCCCCATTACAAACACACACAAATGCTCAAATTTATGCCTTTTTTGGGGTTGTTTGTTTTATGTCATGGAGGAGATATGAGATATGCATGTGTGCCCTATTCATTATAATAATCACCACTAGGACTAGGGGATATGTTCATACTTTGAATTCGACTGACTTATGTTTATACTTAAATTTAGTTTACCTATTTCATTAGTGCATAATTTCTTACAAATATACTAATAATATATATATATATATAGAATTTATCATCAGCAGCACATTCTACCTCTTTATTATTTATAGCACAATTTCTAAAATAATTCATTTATAATATATTAATTTCTATCACTTCTTGAATTCTATTACTGATAGAACTTAATTTGGAGTTCTATTACTTGAAGAAAATTCAAGTAGTAATAGAATAAGTCTATAGTTGGTTGAATTCTATGACTAATAGAAATCAACGAGTGATAGAACTGAATTTAGATTTTCTGCTATCAATGAATTAGTTTTGATTTTGTGTTATTGATAGAAATATTTTACCATTTTTTTTTGTTATACATGCAAAATCCTCTAATATATATTATAATTTAGTCTTATATATATAATATTATTTTTTAGTTGAATTGAACGAGTCAATAATTGGTCAATTTAAAACTTTACTCAAATCAACGAAAATTATAAAATTATAACTCAACTCAACCTAACTTAAATTGACTTAAACTCAAGTTATCTTTTCACATCATCTTTGCTTCATTTGAGATTAATCATTTCCTCTTTCCTATAATAATAACCTAAACACTATTTATTATAATTTCTAAGCCTGTGCAAATTTAATACGATTTACCGTAACCCATGTTATAACTATTTGCATTTCAAATTCACTTTATAAAAGTTAAAAATAAGCATAAATCAACCGAGTTATTAATGATTAAAAAGCTCGTAGTTGGATTCCTTTAACATGAGAATGAGATAAGTTAGAATAAGAAAAGGCCTTGGGGTTGTGAAACTATTTGGTCAGAGTCAAACAAGCTTGAGAAGCAGGAAAAAAAAAATGGCTAACCAGAAATTTCTGGATTGCACAAAACATGTTTAATTAAAGTTGTCAGAGAGGTGGGTTAAGGTAAATTTCATTATACCCCATAAATAAAAATTAATTTTTAATTTAAGATGAAATGATCGGGTAAAAGCTCGAATTTAAAACTTTCTGTTTTAATACTGTTAAATATGTTAAATCACTAATCAACCTAAAACTTTAACTCAGTAGGTTGAATTTAGAGTAAATTTAATTATATTAACCAACTATATATATATGTAGTCTTTTTTTTTTCTTTTTTTCTTTTTAATTTTTTGAGGTTAAAGTGGGAGGAATCCTGCAAAGAGGAGTTAAGATCACGCGGGAGTTTGTTATACATTTCACATGATCCACGAATCTCCTCAGCTTTGCCTTTCCAACGTAATTTTCCACTGGCCCTGATTTTACATTTTTGCCCTTCCTTATCAATTATGCAATTTGAGTCTCAAAAGTCTTTGTGTATAAACACAATAGGTTTATATATTAGTATACTTTTATTTCTAAGTTTGTGAGCTTATATTAGGGCAAAGTTTACGTGTAACTCGTGAGATTAGCAAATTTGTTACCTTAAGTTAAAGTAGGTTGAGACTAACCGTAACTGACATATATCTTCGATCAAAGGTATCACAAGTTCGAAACTCACCAACCCTCAAACTTGTAATGATGATAAATTTTGGCTTAATCTTATTTATTTTTTTGTTGAGCCAAATGTCAATTGGGCATTGAAAAATGAGAACTTTTATGAAGCATGGCATGGGATGGCATTTATAATATACAGAAAGTGTGAGCTTTTTTGTTGGCCCACATGACAGCTAGGTAGATGGATATGTTGCAGCAAATTAGTTGAATGATTTTTTATGGACATTTGATGGATAAATAACATTAATTATAATGTTGGTCAAAACCCAAAATTGAGTTGTATTGTTGATGCTACCTCGTAAGACCCAAATTTAAATAGTGTGTTGTCTTCATCTTCTCATTAAAACATTACAAAGAAAAAATAATGATAAATAAATATATTTAATTCTTATAATTTTATAAATTTTGATAAATTGTGTTGGTTTTATTTAACATAATTACCATTAATTTTATTATGTATCAATTATATTAATGGTTCTGAATGTCTCCATTTTTATACTCATCGAATAATTAATGACAACTAACATTATGTATTAAATTTTAACCTCCCCTTTTCAATTTTGATGGATCAGAAAACTTCATTAGTCTATAGACTCCAAGAATTATCTTTTAAAGTGTATTGAAAGTCTACCTTCATGATTCTAATGATATATACTTAACTCTACCTCTTTTAGAATCTTCTAATTCTACGATTGTTAAAGGATTGATTTCGATTGAGCTCATTTATAATTTAGATGGTCTTTTATATTGGTTTTAAGTTGGTTGTTCACCTTCTACTTTGTGGTTTGAGAGTTTTGTTGTGGTTAGAATGCAATTAGAAATTTTGTTGCACTAAATAATGTTGCATTCAAATCTACCAAAGAAATTGTGAATGCAATTAATGGACTAATCATTGATTAACATACACATTGGGGTCTTAAAAAGAACAATTTTACATTCCAATTTTCCATTTCTACTATAACTGGTCCTCCTTCGAACCATCTTTTCTAAACAAAATTTTCTTAATAAACAACTAATTTATTCGTGCAACTATTCATTTAAACCTCTCCTATTTTTCTCCCTCCAAACATGCCTTAAAAGTTGAAAACTAATTACTCTTATATTATTTTTATTAATAATTAGAACAAACAAATTATGGAAGATCCCAAGGGCATTGTTGTCCAAAAAAACATATTGGGTCCCACATGCATCTACTTCATATATATTATGTATATATATATATATAAAGAGTTGAATTCAATATAGAAGCTTAATTTTGTGTGAGATTAGATTGTTCCAAGTTGCAAGTTTGTGTTTTGTTTGAAGAAAAATACATGTGAAGTTTCATATGGTTTTGTAATGGGGACAACGAACAAAACGTCGCCGTTGCAGGGGTTAGAGGCTGAGGAATATGAAGAACTTGAAGGTGTGATTCAAAGTTACCACAAGTTTGAGGCTTGTCCAAACACCACCACCTCGCTCGTTACGCAACGCATCGATGCTCCTCTTCGCGTCGTTTGGCCCTTCGTCCGCAGCTTCGACAATCCTCAAAAGTATAAGCATTTCATCAAAGGCTGCAATATGTCAGGTCTTTATCTACCTATTACTCTTCTTATTTGAAAGTTTATGTTTTCTTTTTAATTCTATCATATTTGAAGGTGAGAAATTCGAACCAAAATGATGCTATTAAAATTTTGCTCTTATTGGAAATTTTGAAGTTGATAGATGGAAGGGACAAAATCTTGCATGTTTGTGTTTTCTTTTCCTTGAAAATCAGCACAAACTTCAAAAAGGTGTGAATGATGGGATTGACAAAATCTTGAATGTTATTATTATTATTATTATTTTAAATTTTAATGGATTTTATTTTTGGTTTTTGTTTAGTAAGTTAAAAGGTAAAAATATATTGAAAAAATATTTCTAAACCTTTTTTTTTAGTTTTAATAGTAAAGATTTGAATGGATGATTTTTTTAGTTATGAACTTATATTTGCGTGTGTGTTAGTTTTACCTCTGAGATTCTTTGTTGAAGCCCGTATCTTTAAATTTTGTTTGTTTTTTTTTTTTTTTTTTGAGAAAATCTTTAAATTTTGTTTAACAAAACCATTGTTATGTTTCTATTATAATTTAAGATTAGAAAAAAAAATATTTAATGATATTATTACATTTGGAGACATACTGAGACCTATAAATGAAATAATCAAAACAAAAAATAGTACAACTGCATTATTTAGAGGTTAAAAAAAAATCCAAACTTGCAATATCTCATGTCAATTCATGTTTGGCTAATCTTTGGTACATAAAATTTATATTTTAATGTGATTATCTTTTATTTATATTTTTTTTATTAATCGTGAGTGTCTCAATTATTTTTACAAAACAAATCAACCGTGCTTAGAGTGATTAATAACATTTTGTTTGTCCGAGATCTTCTTAATTATTAGGTCATAAAAATGATTGACATGTCTTTTAAAAATAGTTGTAACTTTTTTTTTGATACAATAATATTAGGAGAGGGGGAATCGAACCTCTAATAATCTCATGGTTATGAGGTCGTACAAGATGTCGGTAGAGCTATGCTACTTTTAACAAAAAAGAAAAAATAGTTGTAACTACTTATTAGATACACATTCAAAATAATTTACCATTCTTTTTCAAACATTTAAGAAATTTCAGTCATAGTAGTTTTATTCCTTCATTTTTTTATTCAATAACATTGAAAAAGTGGAATTTAAATCTATAACCTCATGATTACTAAATTAAGCAAGATTTCGCTAGAACTCTACATTTGTTAGCCAATTTCTATCAATAATTTTTTGCTTGAAGTTATT
The DNA here is from genome assembly GCA_037832685.1 of Sicyos baderoa. NCBI lineage: Eukaryota > Viridiplantae > Streptophyta > Magnoliopsida > Cucurbitales > Cucurbitaceae > Sicyos > Sicyos baderoa. Next base: position 1,694,462 of record JBBMEF010000023.1, read on the forward strand.
TATATTTAATTTTTGTTTAACAGCGGGCGACGGCGGGGTTGGAAGCATCCGAGAGGTATCTGTCGTGTCAGGGCTACCGGCATCGACGAGCACAGAGAGGCTAGAGATATTAGACGAGGAGAAACATATATTGAGCTTTAGAGTGGTCGGAGGAGAGCATCGTCTAAACAATTATCGATCGGTAACGTCGTTGAACGAGTTCAACAAAGATGGAAAGGTTTACACGGTCGTTTTGGAGTCATACATTGTCGACATACCGGAGGGGAACACGGGCGAGGACACCAAAATGTTTGTGGACACTGTAATCAAATTGAATCTTCAAAAACTTGCTGGTGTTGCCACAGCCTCTCTGCATGAACATGAATAGAGTTGTTAGTCACGGCGGCAATAACGATAATGGAAACTCGTTTGGATGTGATTTTTTTAAGAAAGAAAAAGAAATGTGTGTTTTTTTGCAAGTTGAGAATGTGGTTTTTAGCTTGTTATAATTTATTGGGTTTGGGGGTTATGATTAGTTGGGAGAAGGGATTATATGATTCTGATTGGGTAGTTATTATGTCTTAATTAATGTCTTATTAATAAAAGATTAGATCTTAGTTCAGAAAAAATTAAAAGAATAGGTCTTCTTTTGTGGAAACCTTAATTTCATGATATTTAATTCACTTTGATAATGAGAATTGTGTAGTGTTGTGTGATCATTTATTTATTTATTTATTTCCCTTATTTTATGGGAAATGTTTGGGCAAGAGACTATTTTCACTATTAAATTAATTTATGATTATTTAGTTTTTAATTTAATGAGATTTGAATCGAGAAATTTGAATTTATAATCTTTTTCGTTATATATTATATGACTTGTGGTTTTATTGGTTTAATTATGATGCTACCGAAAAGATAGTGGCCTAGTAATTTTATAGTTGGGTGGTAATCCAATTTAACATAACAATTAAAAGTTCAATCCTAAAAATCGGTATCTGATAGTAATAATATTGCTTATGTAAAATTTATTGGTCTCTCAGCTCCCTAATTTGAAATTAAAATAATAATAATAAATAAATAAAAATTACGATGAGTTTTCTCAAATAAATTTATTTAATAATAATTAACAGGTAGGCTCATATAGTGGTTGTACTCCAAAAAGAAAATTTATGATGTTTTTTTTTATTTTATAAAAAAAAATGAGGTTTTTTTTAGAGAATTTACCGTGTATAGCAAATTTTCTATTCTACATTAGAATTATAGTAACTTTTTAAAAATATTGCAAATATAGTATTTTTTTTTATAGACTCTATCAAACACTATTGATGGAGTCTATCAGACACTATTGATGGAGTCTATTGATGGAGTCTATCGGACACTATTGATGGAGTCTATCATCTGATTTTGCTATATTTACAAATATTTTCAAAAAGTTGCTATTTATTCAAAAAAAAAATTGTCTTATTGTAATATACATGCAAATTCCCCTTTTTTCTATAGAATATCTAATTTTACTTTTTTTTTCATTTTAATATTTCGATCTAATATTTTTTTGTTCTTTATTGTTTTTTCTTGGTTTTTTATTTTATATTCGAATCATTGAAATAAATTTTATATTTATTGATGATTTTTTTTAGTTCCACAATAGTTAAGAAGGGAGAATTCAAACTCATAATTTTTTAATTCATGAATTGTACCATGGCTTTAACTTGGTTATATTTACTTACATTGAATGACATATTAAATCGAATCTAAATCTAGTTGGAATAAATTTGTATAAAAATTGGGTTTAAAATCCATAGATAAACCAAATGTGTGGTAATGAAAATGGTCCTTTTTATATGGCAAAAGCAATGTACTAAGGATACTTTTCACATGCAATTCCGTGATTTGATCATCATCACAAGTCTATTATTGTTATTTGCTTCTTAAGGTTTTTTTATAGTAAGGAAAATTTTATATATATATATATATTTTTGTCCATGAGAGCTTATTTGATCCAATATATACACATATAAATAATAATAATTAGGGTTAACTAGGAAAATAGTTACTTTAATCAAATTTATTAAACAAATGTCTATCATATTAGAGCGTTTAAATTAATGTCTAAAATTGAGTTTCCATAAATTAATAAACAATTAATTAAATTACAATTTACCTTTGTATACTCAATATTACTTTTAATTTGTGTGAATTAATTAATTTAATTTTACATCAGGTAACTTACCTAGACGATCTAAATAACAAAATTAATGTTTTGAATTTAAATTTTAAACAAAATCTAACACTTCAACAACCATAAAAAAAAAAAAAAAATGAAAAAAAAAAATCTCAACCACCAAAAAAATCGTGAAGAACAATTTCAATTTTTGTTTAGATTTTAAAATTTAAAAATAATTTCAAACACAAGTTTCAACAACTACAAGTTTGATTATCTATATCTTCGAACTCTATTGATAAACTTTCTATATCTTCGAATACATATCTCTGACTCTATATTTCCGAACTCTAGCGGTACGACTCTATACTTCTCTACACTTTATATATCTCTATCTCTGAATTTTAGAGTACGACTCTATACTTCTCTACATTTTATATATCTCTATCTCTGAATTCTAGAGTACGACTCTATACTCTATATATCTCTGAATTCTAGAGTACGACTCTATATATCTCCGACTTCTAGGTATACGACTCTATATATCTCCGACTTCTAGGTATATGACTCTATATCTCCGTACTCTAGTACTTTAGTCCAACTCTCTATATCTCCGTACTCTAGTACTTTAGTCCAACTCTCTATATCTCCGTACTCTAGTACTTTAGTCCAACTCTCTATATCTTCGTACTCTAACCGCCCGACTCTCCGACTCTCTATATCTTCAAATTCTAATACTTCAAACTCTAGCAGTCCAACTCTCTATATCTCCATAGTCTAATTGATCGACTCTCCGACTCTCTTTATCTTCGAACTCTAACAATTCGACTCTCCGACTCTCTTTATCTTCGAACTCTAACAATTCGACTCTCCGACTCTCTGTACTTTTTTAACGCTTTCATTTTTTAGGAACTTGATAGATCCGTTTGGTGACAATTTTCACCTAAAACAAACAGATGAATCTCACTATCCATTATTTTGCAATTTTCAAAACTGGTTTTATAGAGAGATGATTGTTATAGGGAACTTTTATGGAAGAAAAAATTACAATTTTTTGTGTAGATTTGTCACCGAAATGAAGAAACATGAGAGAGAAAAATGACCTCGACGACCGGATGAGAGGGGCGTTACTTTGCAGGAGATTGGACAAGAACTTCTTTATTTTTCTTATCGATGGTGGAATCAATTATATGATCTTTTGTTACTTTTATGGTTATATATATATATTTTAATAATATTTGTTGCTAATGTGTTTCTTTGTAATCTACTTATTATCAGAATTTACAATATCTAGTTTTGAAAATAATAAAACATAATCTATTATATTGTATTGAAAAGAAGTAGTGATTATATTATTGTTTTTAAATTCTGGAGGGAGATTATATATATTTTTTCAAATACCCACAAAGCTGGAAGATATAAGATTTAGTGTGTTTATAAAAAATAATAAATAAAACAATCAAATTTGGTGGAATGTAGTTGTGGGTGAACAAATCCTACTCCTCAAAATGTGGGACTATATATATGCTTTTATTTTTTAAATTTTAATAATAAAATTGATTTTAAGTAAATATCAAAAGGGTATTTAGGGGAATGAAATTTTCTCTCACCTCCACAAAATTTGAAATAGACATAAATTTAAAGTCTTTAAAATTATAGACATCCCATGATTTATTTCTTAAAAAGTAGCTATTTGCTACTAACACCCTAATAATTATTTTATTATTATTATAAAACTGTCATAAGATTGTGTCACTTGAAATTATCCATATTGGACTTTTTCAGCCGGCCCTTTTAATTATTTTGAGCCGTTTCTTTCCTAACAAAGATGTATTATTGTCTTTTTTCAAAAAAAAAAAAAAAATGTTGTATCATTGTCTGACTTTGAACTTAATATTTAAATAAATATATTACCCATACTCAATGTGAAAGCACTCTGGAAGGAAAACTTATTTGAATTTCAAATTGAGAATTTTCAAAAATAAACATCGATTATCATCCTACAAGTTGATGGTTGAATCATTCATCGGATTGAACTCAAAAAATGTGAATCTCTACATTTAGGTCCCGTTTGATAATCATTTGATTTTTTGTTTTTGGTTTTTGAAATTTAAGTTTATTCTCACCCAAATTTCCTACAATATATTCCACCATACCTGCAATATATCCATCTTTACTTAAGGAAAGATGAATACATGATAGGAAGGGTGGAACACATTGTAAGAAATTTGAATGAGAATATGCTTAAATTTCAAAAACCAAAAATAAAAAACCAAATTGTTATCAAACGGGGGTTTAGATTTTCAATGACGAAAAGTTAAAAAATCATGGGAAATGCTTGTGAGCATAGGGAACATGTGACAATTCAAACTTTAGTATAACTTGCATAAAAATGTTGCCTTTTCAGTTCATGAGAAGTAGGGAACACAAAAACCCTTTTGACTCATCAAACTCTTTTTCTCAACTTTCAAGTTTGCAATTAATTTTCTTGAGCTTTTTTTTTTCCCTAATTACCTTCTTTTCCAACAAGTTGTTCTTCCTACAACCATATTCAAAATGGGACAGCAAAAGTATTAATCATTACACCATATAACAAATCTTTCAACATTTACAACCTACTGGCCTTGTCTTGAACATTACCTGACCAAATCTATATGTAAAAGCTCGCACAGTTCTAGTCTTGAGACCGAATCGCCTAGCGGAAAACAAACGCTAAAAGCCGAGAGGCTGGCCTGCAGAGCAGGCGCAAAATTCCTCCATAGTATCATAGAGATGTGTTACAGTTAATGTCTACATATATATATATTTATATAACTTCATTTAGCATATTTGAAGTTATGGAATCCTAAGGAATTTTACACCCATGTCCCCTTGGTTATTTCATGAATTCTTTTCTTTTTCTTCCATTTTCATTTTCATCATTCAAGGACAAGGTGATGGATGTTCCTGGTACCGCTGCTGTTGTAGCCACTGAATCAACCATGTCAAGATCACTAACAGAGGCATCCTCATCCATCACGTTTGTGACATTGTTACAGGAATCACCCTCTTGAACTTTTGCTGATTGCGAGAACTCAGGTCCTGACTTGTAAATGATTTCTCTGGCTCTTAACTTCGAGTTTGAATGGTCGAACACTCTCACCCCTTGATTTTCCAATACCAGAAGCCATTCTGAAGTTAAACCAATTTTCTGTCAGCTATCGATAAAAGAACATACACACACATATATTGATAGATCATGCCCACAAGTCCCAATCTAAAAGTATAGATGGATTATAACCATAAGTTTAACACATAATAGTTCTGTTATACACTAAAGTCGACTTCTTTTTCTTCAACCATATCTGAGAGGTGCATGAAATTTGTCACCCGTTTAAGATTGAGTTATAATAACCCAACCCGTGTTTGGACCACCAGCCTGCAATCCTTCATCACAACTATAATATCCCCCAGCCATGTTATAATAAAACTCTCTTTTATAATACTTTCATGTTATAATATGTCCCTAAAATACAACTTATCATAACCTCTATTATAATAATATGCCCTTCAAACGCAGATTATTGTAACTAACCGATAAGAGCTGTGGGTGTAGAGATGTTTGGTTGGCTCATCCTCTCGCTGAAGCCTGGCTGGTTTCTAACCCAATTGATCAGCTGAGAGGGCAAACAAGACTTGCGGAAGGCATTTATGTAGGACATAGCCTTTCCCTGATTACCAATGTCTCTGCATCGAACAGATTTCGCACGTTAAAAACGCTTGCTGCATTACATAACATGTAAGGCTAAGATCAAATGACGATTGAGATACTACATCAAACGTCTAGAACATTAATTTATTGTACCTAAAGGACCAAATGCCGTTATCAGCAACAAATAACCAATTCAAACAAGTAGTTCTTAAATCAACAGCAGCTCGTTGAATTCCAAATTGAAGTTTAAGGAAGGGATACTCTGGTATTATTGCAGCATCATATAATACTTCTCGCAGAAGAGCTTCGTCTGCCGAACCCTGCAGAAGAAAGAGTTTAGTAAAATCAAAGGTTTATTGCCTTTTACCACATGAAGACGAAAAACAATGCTACTTCATAGATGCATCTGATCTAAGCCACCATGGGCGTGTATCTGATGGATAGTAGCAAAGTTGCAGAAGCTAAAACTACATCTCATAAGTAAAAACCATCCATCACTAAGTAGGACACTACTGCCTCCCTTTTTTTTCTTTTATGAAACCGAAAAATTGGAGCTTCGCTCCACTATACCTGGGGTAACCACGCCTGTCCCTAGGCCAAGCACTGCGAGACATCAAAGGAATAGAGACGTGAAAGATATCTACAAATTAATATCACAAGTGAGTCTCGAACTTGGGATCTTGAGGGGAATTACTACCTCACATAATTATACTAAGAGCATGGTATATGAAACTCAAAAAGAAAGAAATACTGACCAATAGATAGGTGGTTGGCAAAACTGACTGCAACAGCATCCTGAGGAATATATCTGATATGCACCAACAGATTTCAGATGTCCCTAGGCCAAGCACTGCGAGACATCAAAGGAATAGAGACGTGAAAGATATCTACAAATTAATATCACAAGTGAGTCTCGAACTTGGGATCTTGAGGGGAATTACTACCTCACATAATTATACTAAGAGCATGGTATATGAAACTCAAAAAGAAAGAAATACTGACCAATAGATAGGTGGTTGGCAAAACTGACTGCAACAGCATCCTGAGGAATATATCTGATATGCACCAACAGATTTCAGATAACAAGCACCCAGAGTCATGATAATAGGAGAAAAGTTCGGGTGCAATTAGAGAGCACAGCTAAGAAAAGCTTAATCATCCATGTAGAGTGTTGAAATAAACTTTAATGTTATTTCTTAATATGTTAAATGTTGTAAATTGGACTATAATTAATGAATTAATGGGTCTTTAATTATGGAACTAATAAGGAATTAGTGGAGCTTTAAATTCCTATTAATTAAGGAATTAATAGGGCTATAAATAGAGTAAGATATTGAGAACGAGATAGAGAAATAAAGGGAAAGTGTTTGTAGAAAATTTGTGAGTAAGATATTGAGAACGAGATAGAGAAATAAAGGGAAAGTGTTTGTAGAAAATTTGTGAGTGTCTTGTCTCTCCAGTCACATCCTCCCCTAAGGGGTTAACGCCATCTAACCGAGTTAGATTTGAGCTCAACACTTCTGATTTGAAACCCCAACCACATAATAACATAATTAACCTATGACTAGACTCACTTTATATAGTTGATTTTTAATGAGTTTTTTTATCAACGAACTACGAAAGGAGCAGGGCTCTCATACCAGTTGTTAGGGGACGACTATCCTAGTGAAATCCTCTACATTGGTATGATATTGTCCACTTTGGACATCTCCCAAAAGGCCTCATAGTAATGGAGGCTGTGGACATCTCATTTATACCCATGATTTTTCCCCTCTCTTTTCCATGTGGGACAATTGGTTGCTCCTTAAGACACTATATCTTGGAGAGTCCAAGCCTCTACCAACGAGGCCCCCTCTTTGAGACCTATGTAACTAATTTATATGTATCATATGCAAACAAAATAATATGGTGGGCACTGGCAGTTGAACATGACATCCAGTTAATATATACCAAAATGAAAGCAAGTAAGCCGAAGATACTTACACTAGACAGAGAATGATATGATTTCCACCAATTGTCTGATACAGACAAAATGCACACTCCAGACTTTTATGAGATGGAATTTCATTTCTATGTTGTTTGCACGTGTAGGTCAAAAAATAGGCTAATAAGAACATAACATTCTTTAACTACCCAGAAACCAGAGGACAACATACTATGGACAATCAAGGTTGTTCAAAAATCTCATGTCCTTAAAAGAGAAAATGAAAAAAACCAAAGGAGATTTTGCATGTATAATAAAAAAAGGTAAAATATTTTCATCTATAACACAAAATAAAAAATAATTCATTTGTAGCCGAAAAGTCCAAATTGAGTTCTATCACGAGTTGAGTTTTGTCGGTGATAGAATTCAATTTGTGGTAGACTCAATCTATCTCTAGTTCAATTCTATCACGGATAGAAAATTATGTTATATCACTGTTACAGTAGATTCATTTTATTAGTGGTTGACTTCTGATAGAAAATGTGTTATAGATGAATTACTTTATAATTTTGGTTGCAAATATAATACATGAGATAGAATGTGTTGTTGATGGTAAATTCTCAAAACGAAATCTCATCATAGAAGTGATAGCTACGAAACCCAGCAACCATTTGAACAGCCCGAGTGTGCAGTTCATTTTGCAGCTCCACCATTGACATCCCAGAACCAAATTTCAAGCTCAGCCTCAACAAAAAGGCTTGAAACATGACAATCCCAGCAAAGTAGCCAACCCCGCCATTCACATCGATTCCTCGACAAATTTCCTCGCTAACAAGCGGAAGAAAACCCTTCAATTCTTCTCCAGGTTTGTCAACCATCCAGACTTTAGCCAAATCCATAAAATAAAAACCAAAACCCAACAAACAATCATCTTCCTCAGACTCTTTCCCACAACAAACACTAATATACCCAACAACTCCATCAATCAAATTCTCAACCTCCTCCTCCAACGATTTCCCCTCAACAACAAAATGAAACAGAGAGTAAACAACCGGAGCCAGCACCGCGATTCGCTTCGACGCAGACGCCGCCCCCACCGTGCACGAAACGAGCAGCTGGAACAAATCCTTAACCGCCAGTAACTCCTTCGAGCAATCCCGAGCTGCGGATTTAGCGGAGTGAAACTTCAGTGCAGAGTAAAACCACACAACTGCAACAGGTGGGTCGGGCGAGTTCCTCATTAATCTTGAGAAAATCGAAACAAATGTGGAGAAATCGGTAACCCCTTTTCGATATTCATGGAAGAATCGCTCGATTGATTCTGAGAGCAGTAATGCATATGGGTCCAGCTGATTTTGGGTTTCGTTCATATTTTTGAAGAAACAGAGATGAATAATTGAAGCAGGGGTGTAAAGAATCAATACCTTTATGTTGGTGATGAAGAAAAAAGCCGGAAAACATGGAAGCTCTGTACTGTGTAGTAATGAAACCCTAGATTTTTGGGTCGCTTGGAAAAGGAGGGAAAATTACGAAGGATTTCAGGAACGTTAAACTTAAACATTTGAATTCGCAACGGATTAAATCGCATAATCGAACCAGAAATTGGAAATGATTTGAAAGGAAGTTTACAGGCTAATCAGCGGTTAGAAAATGACATTTTCATTGTTTGATGGAAATTCACTTCAAGACTATGATCACAAGTTCGAAATCGATATTTGTAATCCTTTTCTTCGACTTGTACTAAAAAATATATAAAGGAAATGACATGGGAATGTTTGTGGGTGAGCTCTAAATTAATAAAGAATTGGTTATATTCTGTTGATTAATTATCCAATTTTTTGAGCAACCGATGTTTGATTTAATAAAAAATGGAATTAAGATTGATCAGTCAAAAAGTGGCATCATATTGAGGAGTTTATTGAAAATCTCCACATTAAGAAGTGATGATATCTTTTGATCCGTGTAAAAAATGTAAGATAATTTATCTCATAATAAATTAATTTTGAGATAAAATCTTATACTATTTGATATAAGTTATCATCACACTTTTAAAAGAAAAATTGAAGTTATTACGATGGCAATTAGTATTTTATTTAATCTTTGAACTTCAAAAAATGTAAAATTAAGTCCATAAATTTTTTTTTTTTTTTTTATACGAGTAAATAAAATAGAGTAAATACAAGTAAGAAATAAAAGTATTAAATCATCACTCAGCCAAAAAAGTTGACATATAGATTAGAATAAATCTAATGATATTTAATCAATACTTCCCTCACTTGTAAGTTAGAATACACACCACATAAATCCTTTTGTTTTGATACTATATTTAATACGTTAAATCACCAATCAATCTAGACTAACAAAAAGAAACATTATGAGTCACGCGAGTGCAGAGCTCGGGTAGCACCTCTTCCATCATCATCTTCTTCTCTTCCAAGTTCCAACTTCCACTCATGCTAATCAAGAAAAATAAATAGCTGCCAAATTTTAAAATGCAGGGGAGGATCAGAATTCTTTTCATTCCAAAACTAATGAAATTGAAATTTGGGACCCGAAGTTGACAAATTCCACTAACAATAAATCAGAAGATATCAAATTCACTTGAAAAATTCAGAAAAGTCTGCGTAAACTCCAAACATGAAAAGAAACACAATTCTTTGCCATTCACAGGCTCACTCGGATAACATGAGGAGATTAACAGATAAAAACAACAGCATGGGTGTTATGTGGTCTTATTGCAGCATCACTCATAATCTTCTATTACATTTCCACAACCTCGTATTACGTCTTATTACAGTTCGAAGCATCCCCCGAAGTCCAAACCCGGATTTGGATGAATGGTCTCACTTGGTCCACCAATGGAGGAAATCCTTGCGCCTGTTGATTTTCTTCTGCAACTGAAGAATTCCGTAAAGCAATGCCTCCGCGGTAGGAGGGCAACCAGGAACATAGATATCAACAGGGACTATCCGATCACAACCCCGAACAACCGCGTATGAGTAGTGATAGTATCCACCACCATTTGCACAGCTTCCCATGGATATAACCCACCGCGGTTCTGGCATTTGATCATAAACCCTGCGGAGAACAAACAAAGAGAAAGCATGATTTGGTGTGTTGAATCAATTTATCAAAATACCGAGCTCGAAGTTAAAGAGTTCAACTATTAAACCCAATGAACAAACTAGAATGTTTTCAGAGCTTAAAACAAACAAAAAATTCTCAACCAAATATCACTAAGTTTAGTAGTTTAGAGGATTCCTCAACCTCCTTTGTAACTTGGATCTATGGATTTAGGTGGCAAATAATAATAATATATCCATGGACCATGGTGGTCAACCACCATGATCAAAGGGCCTTAAGAAACCAAAAAGTTGTGGGTAAAATAAGCAACTACATAGTTTATTTATATATATGTGGACTAGCTTATGCACATGTCGAGACAACTACCACATCCTACTACATTTGATTGTCAAAGTAGCTCGAAAATTTACTGTTAGGTAGATGACCACCATGAATGGAACCATAAATTTCAAGCACTTTATGAATTACAAGGCCATGATCTAAAAAACTAGGGAGTTCATGATAGCCTGATCACCAATAGTGAGTGTAGATTGTTCATCTATCAGTCACTAGATAAGTAAGCACAAAGCCACTTTATCACCATTTGTCAAGACATTGTTTATTTAATCCCATGATGATGCACACGCACTGTCTCAAAAAAACTAAGGCCTACCCTTGAGTTTTAGTGAATGTCCAACAGGTCCCAAATAGAACTTGTATGAATCCAAGGCCTTTACCACCATGGCTATACTTGGGGTTAAAATGAACAACTTTTGTGGTAAGTTCCTTAGAAGAAGTATATTAGTAATTAGATAAGATGTTAAGTTAGGGCTTTGGTTATAAATAGAGGTGGAGAATGGAGAAGGAAGTATTTTGGCCAATTTGGTAGAAGTCTTGAGTGAGCTCAAAAATAGGAAGATTCAAGTACCCTATGAAACTTGGTTAATCTTGGATTTCGATTTCCTTAATATGTGTGTGAGTGTTCAGACCAGCTTTGGCACACTTCAAAGTTCAACCTATCTCACGAGACAACCGTCAGACTCAACTACATTTGATTGTCGGAAAACATGTAGGATAGTAAATCTTAAGTGATCATCATGGATTGAACACATTCCTTCTAGACCCTTTATTTTTTCCAAGACCTAATTGACCACCGAGTCAATCAAGGATGGGGGTTGAAACCCTAACATAACTGAAACAAAACATTAAGTACAGTCTTACTTTATGTTCGGATGGAAATGAATGAATAAATTAGGTGGTATTCTTACCTACTTATATTACTACGTTGGCTTTCATTTTTCAATGTAACAAATCAAGGGAATCCCTAAACTAAGAAGAAGACCAACACTTGACGTTGTCCAGCTGGATAAATGAAGGTATGCAACATTCGGGCCAAGCATTAGACTCTTAGAAGACCTCTTTACACCAGAAAATACACAAGGCAAGTAATGAATTTTGACATTTCCTTATATAGCATGCCCCTGCAACATTGGGGTGATTGACACATTCCTAGCCCAAAAATGATCTGTCAGTATTTACAGCATTTGGTAACAGAACAAAGCTATGCTTCTATAGCATCAATTTTGACATTTCCTCATATTAAAAAAATGACATTCGCTGAATGAGTCTATCGACTCTTTGAAAGTCACTTACCACATACACGCTTAGGATTTAATTGAATTTGAGCCTATGCTGCAGTTTTAAAATACATGCACTAATATCCCATTTAATGAGATATGTTTAGGAAATACCGTAATATCGTAAAACAGCAACCTAATTGGCCACAACAACACTCGTATACAAAGTTATTTTGAGAGCAGAAAAAATGCATACCTTATTTCATTCAAAATAAAGTACCTTCTAACCTACCACAATTGCAAACAATACCACCATATAAATAATAAATAAGAACAAAAGTTCCAAGAAGTTTGAATATGATGTGATAGACTAGCATTCTGGTAATCGTATTCCTTTCTAAAAGAAAACTCTCATGCATAGCACTTGACGATTTCTAGGTCATATTAGAAAATTCTCATGTATAGTATAGTATTCTGTTGGAGATCCCTTTTGTAAGCTATATGTAACCCCTATATTGTAGGGATATCTTAAAAATAAACAAAATAATAATATGCTTCATTGTTTTTAAAACTTACTTACTGTCCAGAAAATCATGATCACTCAACCCAACCCAAACAGATTTTTTTCTTCACATATCATGGCAGGATGATGAAGCAAAACAACCGTTGTAGACCATGATAGTCATATATGATGGGAGAAAATTAATGAAAACATAAAAACAACTTATTTATAAGAAAAAAACATATAACATGAACGTAGGTAAACAAAATGCATTATAGAGATAGTTTCTCCCCAACTAGCAGTGCACAAAATATGTCCTATCAAAAGTAATCAATTTTCTTCATAATAAAGAGTAGAAACTTCCCTTGAAATCCATTGATAGAGAGAGTATAGCTTCGAATTCATGATAAACACTACACCTAAACAAAATTAAGTTAATCCAAGAAAAAAAACGCATGACACAGCAGATAATTTACTAGTGTAAGCCACTTAAAGTTCTAAAGTTTTTTTTTTTTTGTTTATCTATGACTGTCCGGGCCAGATTTCGCGCACCTCGACTAGTGCACGGGAATACTACAACATTTGGATGCCAAGGAAGCCCGTATGAAATTAATTCCTAGGTAGGCGGTCACAATGATTGAACTCGTAACCATATGCATCCTAAGGCACTCTATGACCAATTGATCATGAAGTTAGACCCCTTAAACTATAGACCTTTCGTTACACTAAGAACATTGGGACCGGAATAATATCTTCACAAAATCAAACAATTCTAAGCTTTAATCTCGATATAAATTTGGCCTTCAATCTTCTGATTCAATCAATTATCCAGCAAGGTCAATGAATTACAAAATTAAACCTAAATCATCGACCAAACAAATGTCTATGTAAAGAGAGAGAGAAAGCTAACTTGCGAAGAGCTGGAGCCATCTTGTTGGTAAGAGTACCAGCAACAATCATACAATCAGATTGCCTAGGGCTAGGACGGAAGATAACGCCGAATCGATCAAGATCATAGCGAGCAGCACCGGTGTGCATCATCTCAACGGCGCAGCAAGCAAGGCCGAAGGTCATGGGCCAGATGGAGCCGCGGCGAGCCCAGTTCATGAGATCGTCGACCTTGGAGATCACGTACTCCGCCGCCTTCGGAAGCCCCGTCGGAGACGCGGCGGAAGGGGGCGGCGGCCTCGCGTACGGCGCCGGAGAGGCGGCGGATGAAGAAGAAGACAGCGCCGCAGCTGTGGTGTGAAGAGGAAAAGCTCCCCGGGCGGCGAGCAGATTGGGGATGCGAGTGGAAGCTCGGCTCATAGCGGCCATTGCCACGATTCGAGATTCAGAAGTTCCGATACAAACCGAAATGGGAAAATTGGGAATTTACACGAAATAAATAAAATAAAAATAGAAATAACAATTTGCACCTCGGTCGTCTGATGACGTGGCACTCTATTGGCGGTATATAAAAACGACGTGTCGTATCTGACTGGGTCGGGAATATTAAAGCCCATCCAAAATCTTTTGGAACCAAGCCCATCCAATATTAATTAGTGGAGTTAGAACGAGTTATAATACTCTATGGGTTGTATAGCTTATAATTTTTATTTATTTTAGTTCATTAGTTTACATGCTTTTTAGTTAGGGATTTCACTTTAAGGGTGTGTTTGTTTTTTAGACATGGAGCGGAGTTGAATGGTAAAGAATGAAGTGGTTAATAATAGTAAGAAGCGGTTAGCTACTCATTTGGGGATTGAAGTTAATAGTAGTGGAGTAAAAGTAATACTTACATAAGGGTGGGTGAAAAATACTTACCACCCTTACAACCACACATTTTTACTTTTTCATTTATCACTCAAAGCTATTTAAAAAATTAAATAATAATAAAAAAAAAGTAAAAATGTGTGGTTGTAAAGGTGGTAAGTATTTCCAAAATACTTACACACCCTTACACAAGTATTGCTCGTGCAGGAATCAACTATTTATTCGGAGATTGGTGGTGAGAGTGATTGATATAATTTATTTATTTATTATTATTATTTTTTTATGAAAATGTGGTTGAAGTAAATAATAACAATGATGTTCATATAATTAAAAAAATTATGAATTTTACTTTTACACCTCAATTGTTCTTGACCAATCTTAAAAAGTATTTTTATATTTTTTTAATTTAATAATAATTTAAATATAAGAATTCAAATTCGTGACATTTAGTTCATTGACACACATATACACTTTTAAGATAATTTAAAATTGTCATTTTAAATTATCAATCCACTTTTATTTGGTCTAGATTGTGTTTCTAAACGCATTAGTAAGATGAATTAAACAAATAATAATAATTTTTAAAAATTTATACTAAATTTACCCTTGAATAGACGGTTAAAATGTAAATTATTAAAGAAGAAATATATTTACAAAAAACTTGTAAAAATATATTATTCTGTAAAATAAAGAAATTAAATTAATAGGATATAATGGTTTTATTAAGCAAAAGTAAACAAAATATATTATATGATAGTTAAAATATTTGTTCCTAACACATAAATAGAAGAAAAATAAATTCATAACTTCAAAATATATATTTTTGTTATTTTCTTACATAACTTTATTAAAATTTTGTTTCATATTTTTATTATTTTTTAAAATATTAATTACGAGAAAAATAAAATAACCAAAATGTCAATTTAGTCCATATATATTTTTTTTAGATAAGTCATTGTACTTTTAATTTTGTTTATTTTACTTTTAAATATCAAATTTTAATAGTTATAACGATAATACAACTAGAATTTAGTATTTGTTAGTAATTTATTACTATATTTCATTTACAAATTTATTCTAATTAATTTTTTCAAAATTTTAGAAATATGTTAACATTAATTTTTTTTATTAAAAAAATGAGGTTTTTTGTAAATTAAAATTATTATTAATTGATAATTTTTTAAGAAATAATTCTTTTGACATTTAATTTTTAAACGTAGAATTAGATTGGATTACAATCAAACTCACAAGGTATTTACTATTTCAATAAAGTTAAAATTATTTATAAAAATAAATATTTTAATATTGATGTCGGCCGATATTAAAATTGATAAAAAAAAAAAATTATAAAAAAATATATAAAAATTCGAAAATAATTAAAGAGGGGTTAAAGAGTAGTTGTTTATTAAAAAAAAAAAAAAACACACAAATGAGACGTTGTTAACCACTCCTCATCTCCAAAAAAAAAAAAAAAACAAACATACCCTAAAAAACGAACGGTAATTTTAAAAGTATCTTCTTCAAAATAATAAAAAAAAAATATTTACATACATACTATCCGATAATTTAACAAATCCAATTTGAAAAATATAAGGGGTTGGAAGCATACTTTTTGTCTACAAATATAATGGGAATTATTTTCTAAAAATATAAGGGGTGGCGCAGTAAAAATCAACGTTTTTACCTACCATATTTTTTTTTTTGAAACAAGGTAACCACGCCCGTCCCTAGGCACCGGAGACTTACCTACCATATTTTAATAATGATTACTTTTAGTCATTCACATTGTGATAAAAAAAAAAAATGATAGTTAGACTAATTAAAGTGATTATTTTAATTTTTACATCAATAAAAATAAATAATAAATAAAAAAAAATAAGTGTCACAAGTAAAAATGTTTCATAACCAAAATGATTTTATTTTTTATTTTTTGAGGAATATAACCAAAATGAAATCCAATACCAAATGGAAGGACAACTTTTTTTTTTTTTTTTTTTTTTTAATTATTTGGTAGAAATTTAATTAAACATCAATATCAAAGGTTTGATTTTAAAATTGATATTTGACTCTCATTTAGTTGAGAGTAGCAATATTTATTCTCAAATGTCACACAGTTGGATTTTAAAATTGGTTTCTGCTTCTCATTTATTTGAAAGAAGATGTGCTATTTATTTGTTGTCTCCCTGGCTTAATATATACTAAAAATAAATAATATATTTTTTAAACAAATAATAATAATGTTTCCGTACGATATTTAGTGATGATAATATATAATGAGTCCAATTACGTTGGGCCTCATGAAGTGGGCTTTCCGGTAAATTAAAAATCCAGAAATTAGGGTTTCACAAATCTCCTTTATAAATATCCACCTTCTGAACTTTCCCTTCACATCTTCATCTTCATCTTCATCTTCTTCCTCAGATCCGCAGGTTATTCGTATTTTTAATTTTTTAGTATTATTATATAGATTTGGATGAATGGGGTTGGGTATATGAAATAGGCTCTATCATCGAGTCAGCAGCAGGCGCCGATTCAGTGGCGATCCGTCTGCCGCATGGAGCCGACATTTAGATTGACCGTATGAAGATCCTTGAAATTCATTATCATTTGGTTCAAGATACAATTCTCGGTCTACATTCCTTTTTATACAAACCCCCCTTTCATCTTTAATTGATTTAGGATTATAGTATTATTTGCTTGTTAGGGTTTAAATTCGGCACTCAAGTCAGACACGGGTGTTTGTTCTTTATCATACAGCAAGCAACCTTTTGCACAGTGCCTATAATCAGCTACTCAACACGATTGGGGGAAATCCTCCATGGTTTCCTTCAAATTTAAAGCAGCTAAATCTTTCATTTTATCATTAAGTATATCATTCATATGCAGATTTGAGAGTGTTTAGCAGGGTCTGTTCTTCGCTGCTTGTTTGACATTCAGAATGTTGTAGCTGATACAATCTGAAGGAAATCTATTATATTTAGTTTTGTATTGCATTAATTGGAATCAAATTAAGCATGTGTGATGTTCTTTTTATCAAAATTTGCTTGATATTAATAATATTAAATATGTTAAAATTATACAATACTTTATAAATGAAAATGAAAATTAATAATATAGTATTGAATACTATAGATGCAAAATATTTAGAGAATTTACTATAAAGAAGATTATCTATCCCTCTAATAAAACTCAGTGATAGATCTCAATTTAAATTTTTTGTCATAAATGAATTAATTTTGATTTTATTTTATACATGAAAATATTTTGCTCTTTTTTGTTATACATCCAAAATTCCTCAAATACATAATACTACTAGAATAATACATTGGTAATGATAGACAATAACAATTGGGTATTTAAAACATATTTAATGAAATAATAAAAGAAAAAATATTCTTATAAATATTTTGAAATATGGATAGATATATAAATATTTGCACAAATATTCTAAATCTAAATTGTTTTTTATGTATAGATATAAATCACCACATAGGAAATATATGATAGACTACACTTCCAATTCTTAATAGCACAAATACCATATTTCTAAAAAGAAACACTATAGTATCTGGTATTTCATTAAATAATTTGAACTCAAGTGCATTTTTCCTTTGGTTTTTAGTATTAAATTAGAGGAAGAGGTTAAATATGGATTTTGGGTTTGAACTTGTGACCATGTAGCTTAATCGTAATAATGTCAAACAAGATAATCAAATTTAATTTTTTATTTACAAGCATTCTAAAAGAATTCAATCGACCCCAGATACTTTACTTTGTTTTTATGTTCTTCAAATTTTATAATGCAACATATCCTATATAACTTGTACTGTTTTTGAAATTGCAAAATTTGAATTTGAAAAACTTGTTAATCCTTAACTTGTGAGTATGATTTGCCCAGCTGTGTTAGAACCTGATGACCTGGGTGTGCTGTTGAAACTAACTTATAGTCATTTTATTTTATAAAATTAAATTATTTTGAAAAATGTAAAATTATAAAGTAGAATTAAATGTATACAGAGGAAGAGAATAATTGTTTAATCGAAAATAGTATTATCTAATTGTACTCAATAAAAACATATATAGTATAATATAATAAAAATAGTTCTGAATTTAAAATAAAATTATGCAATATTTTCTACCGGTTACATTCTTCTAAAATGTTACCAATTCAAACCTAACTCAATTTTATTATTCTATTTGCCGATGGGAAAAAATTAAATTAGGTCAGGGTATTTCAGTGAAGAATTTTTATGTATTGCAAATTTGAAACATGGTGATTGGTTTCCTTTATAAAAGTCATTTTTACACAATGAACCTTATATTATTTACAAAATGGTGTTGTAATTTTAAAATCAGAAAATGGGAACACTACCACACCAGTCTTATATTTTTAGCTTTCAAATTTTTATTTTGTTTAAAAAAAAACACAAGTAATATGTAGATTTCTTAATAATAAAAATAATGTGTTGAAATAATAGTGGTACACTTAAAATTAAAAAATAAATATCAAATAAGATGTAATGGATTTAAGGGTGAAAAATGTTCATTTATGTTGACGGAGACATTTCGGCCAACCACAGATTGCCACGTCATTAGTTCAAATTTAATGACGAAATTAAATTTAATTTTGAGACCATATTTCCCAAAATTAAATTAGGGCCAAAAGTTACATCGAATTTGGGTCAAAATTAAACCAGATCTAAGTTTGTTTAATGAACCGAACCAAAAAGTCCAAATTCAAATAGAACAAGCCCATCAAACCCCAAACCCATGGTCTATATAATCTCTATAAATAGAGGAGCTCTCATTCATTTTGGAGGGGCAGAGATCTGAAGCTCTAGAGAGAATTCCACCAAATTGAAGACTTTCCAAAACCACTTCGTAGACCAAGAAATTCCATAAACCGGCAAACAAGAACACATATCATATTCTTCAAATCCATCATTCAAACAGATGAACAAGTCAGAGATCGATCATCATAGTAGATCAACAAGTCAATGACCGATTCAAAGATCAACAAGTCAAAGACTGATCAACATCAAAGATCATCAAGTCAGAGACTGATCATCATAGAAGATCAACAAGTCAACGACCGATCCAAATATCAACAAGTCAAAGACCGATCCAACAAGTCAGAGATCGATTAGCAAGTCAACAATCGATCAAAGATCAACAAGTGTACGACCAATTCAAAGATCAACAAGTCAAAGACCGATCAACATAGAAGATCAACAAGTCAGAGACCGATCAACATAGAAGATCAACAAGTCAGAGACTGATCAATGATCAACCAGTCAGAGACCGATCAAAGATCAACAAGTCAATGACCAATCCGACATCAAGAAAGTCCACCTATCAGAAGCGTGGGAAAGGTTCCAAGAGCTTCAGCGGAAATGTCCAAAGAATGGAATTCCATGGTGCCTCCAAATCGAGTATTTTTACAAAGGGCTCAAACAAACATGCCGAACATCGTTAGATTCCGCATACATGCGCTTATACGACGAACAAGAACGAGGGAGATAACTCCATTCGTCAAGAGCTCGCTGAGATGCGAGAGATGTTAAAGAAACTTAGCACTAATCCAGCACCGGCTCAGCAAGTTGCATATATTACCAGTTCGTCAACAACTTATATCCCGAAAGCTTGTCGTATGTGTGGCGAGGGGCACACCTACGAAGCTTGTCCTCATAACACAACATCTGTATGCTATGCTCAAGCTGGACGAGGCAATCCCTACTCACCAACATACACCCCAACATGGAGAGCTCATCCAAATTTTTCGTGGGCGGCGAACCAACCTGCGGCGGTTCCTAGTACTTCAGCTGTCCCACCAAGGTATCCCACGAATCCACCTGGATTCGCTCCCTACCCAGCACCGCGACACCAGACTCCTGCTGCACCGCAGAGCTCAATAGAAGGAATGCTGAAGGAATTCTTGGTGAAAAACGAAGTAAACACGCAGAACCAGCAGTTGGTGAACCAAACACATGCTACAACATTGAGAAATTTGGAAACCCAAATGGGACAAATAGCTAACGAGCTAAGCAAGAGACCACTGGGAACACTTCCGTCGGATACTGAAAATGCCAGACGAGATGGAAAGGAACAAGTAAAAGCAATGACCGTGATTTATGATGATTTCGTCGCAAGCGAAAGAGTGCTTGACGAAACTGTTCTTGCGCTAATAGACGAGAGCCCGACGAACATTTCAACCAAACCAGACACGGTTATTGAATTCAAGCCACCCCCGCCGTATCCGCAGAGAACGAAGAAAAAGGAAAACGAAAGAGTTGGGTTTGAAAATTTCTTCAAAATGTTAAAGGAAATTCACATCAACGTTCCGTTAATAGACGCACTGCAACAAATTCCCAATTACGCCAAGTTTCTCAAAGATATTCTAAGGGATCGATCGACACGGGAGGAATGCAGTTTTGTCACACTGAATACAGAGTGCAGTTCGCGGGTGATGAACAAACTTCCAAAGAAAGAAGCCGACCCTGAAGCTTTCACGATCCCCATTTCCATTGGAGGAACGTACATTGGGAAAGGATTGTGCGACCTCGGAGCGAGTATCAACTTAATGCCGCTATCAATCTATAAGAAATTTGGAATGGGAAAACCAACTCCGACGAGTATGAAAAACAGCTCGCAGATCGCTCCGTCACTCATCCTGAAGGAAAGGTCGAAGATATCTTGGTCCAGGTTGATAGGTTCGTTTATCCCGCTGACTTCGTTATTCTTGACTACGAAGCCGACAGTGAGGTACTAATCATTTTAGGACGACCCTTTCTCAAGACGGGACGAATGTTGGTAAATGTGTACGAAGGAACAATAGCCCTGGAGTTGAATGGCGACACTATCAAGTTCGACATGAACGATTCGATGAAATACCCACACGGCGTGGGACAGTGTTCAGCCATAACAACGACTGACGAAGATTTTGGTGAAGCCTACGACGAAGCCTCTTGCGAGAGACGAGGGGAAGCAGAGTTGGATCTTTGGGAGCTAAGTGAATCTGACGAATCTCATGACTCAGACGAAGACGAAATCGGAGAGGATCTGAAAGAGATAACTGCGGCACATCTTGACGAAACTCAAAAGCACCTTAAACCATCTGTGGAGGAGCCTCCCAAGCTCGAGCTGAAGGCATTGCCGGAACATCTAAAGTAACTTACTGAGTGGTTTCGCAATCGTCGAGAAGTCCTTGATGAATCTACGGTAGAATCCAGCATGGCCTAGGAAACTTCGTATATCTCTCACTGTTGTTGGCTTTTTCAGCTTCGTTATAACTTCGATTTTAGCGCGATCCACTTCAATCCCTTCGCTTGAGATGCGGTGGCCCAGAACAATGCCTTCGGTGACCATGAAATGACATTTCTCCCAATTCAGCACCAGATTAGTTTCCTCGCATCGCTGTAGTACCTTCTTCAGATTCACCAGACATAGTTCGAACGAAGTTCCAAAGACGGTGAAGTCGTCCATGAATACCTCCATTCCCTTTCCCAATAGATCCGAGAAAATCTCCATCATGCAGCGTTGGAACATTGCAGGCGCGTTACAGAGCTCGAATGGCATTCGTCGAAAGGCGAAAATTCCATAAGGGCAAGTAAAAGTCGTTTTCTCTTGATCAACCGGATCAATTAAAATCTGATTGTACCCTGAATATCCGTCCAAGAAACAATTAAATTCTTGGCTAGCGATCTGGTCGAGCATTTGGTCAATATACGGAAGGGGGAAGTGATCCTTCTTTGTTGCTCCATTAAGCTTGCGGTAATCCATACAAACCCTCCATCCTGTGACTGTTCTCGTTGATGCAGGTTGATGCAGGTTGTAACGAAGCTTTCAACACGCTGGAAACTGCGTTAGTGACAGCGCCCATTATCAAGTCTCCAGATTGGGAAAAATCATTCAGTTTGATGTGCGATGCAAGTGACTACGCGGTAGGGGCAATGCTTGGTCAGCGAGGTGAGAAGTTAATCCACCCCATCTATTATGCAAGTAAAACACTGACGGAGACGCAACAGAATTACACAACAACCGAGAAGAAGATGTTGGTTGTAGTATTCGCACTCGATAAATTCCGTCAATACCTGATCAGAACGAAGGTGACTGTGTACACAGACCATGCAATAATCAAGTATCTCTTTCAGAAGAAGGATGCCAAGCCTAGGTTGTTAAGATGGGTTCTATTGCTTCAAGAGTTTGACCTGGAAATCATCGACAAAAGGGATGCGAGAATGTTATAGCGGATCACTTATCACGAATAGAAAACGAGGCCTCCGTAACAAAGAATATTGCGATAAACGAAACATTTCCAGATGAGCAACTATTCGCGCTCAACGAACAGGAAATTCCATGGTTCGTGGAGTTCGTAAACTTCATTGTCAGCGGAGTTCTCCCGGCGGAGCTAACATATCAGTGGAAGAAGAAATTCCTCCACGACGCAAGACGTATTACTGGGACGAGCCTTTCCTATATAAACAGTGTGCTGATCGAATTATTCGCCGCTGCGCGACGGAAAGCGAGGCGAAGAGCATCTTGAGGGAGTGCCACGAAGCAGCGTATTCAGGGCATTCAGGAGCGACGAAAACTGCTGCGAGAATATTCCAGGCTGGGTATT
>JBBMEF010000023.1:1717833-1753501 GCA_037832685.1 Sicyos baderoa
GACCAAAAGCTTTCTTGTTGATTAGTTTGTTGTTTTTGTTTAGTCTGAACTTATTTTGTTTCACCGGAATCTTCACCAGAATCTTTTCCCGATATTAAAGCAGTTTATTCATCTTCTTCGTCTTGCTTGTCTGAAACTTTGTTACTTGTCTAAAAACTTATTTTCCTTAATCACTGTTAATCCATTATTATGTCTATCACCTTCCTTTACGTTAACGTTTACTTCACCGTAATGAGTAGCTAAATCATTAGTTAGAGGGTTAAGGGATTAAGGGGTTCGTCGTGACTAAAGCTCGACGAACTGGGTTGTTTAGTTAAGAGAATGTTCGGTCACGAGGTTGAGAGACCCGTGACCACAATTGTTCGTCTCGAGAGGAACGAACGAACGAACCCTTAACCAACCCATGTCCAGAGACTAGCACGAGCTTAGAGATGAGTTCGTCTAGCAACGTACCTGTGAAGACGAGGTTGAGTTCGAGAGAACCAACAGATCACTCGAGAGAGTGAAATCGAGCACTCGAGAGAGTCTCAGGATCGGTACAGGACTCGTCGAACAGTTCGTCATTGACGAACCCTCATTCCCCAACTCCTTCTAACGTTTTTATTACCAATTTCAATTCTGTTCAACACATCACTTCTTACACATTTCTACAACTCTTTAAACAACTTCGTTCATATTCGCTCCCGACGAAAGGTTTTCTGTGGTTCGACCTGGATTTCCAGTATTAAACTTGCTACACGAACATGTGCACTTGCATGTTTGAGAAATAGTACTTCACATAGAACGGTTAGTCTCCTTCGTCAACGACGAAGTTGAGTCTTGCTTTCAACCACACACTACTCTCGAGATAATTATTTTAGTTAAAAATTGTGTGAACACTATTTTCCCAACAGCGTCCCCAGTAGCGAGATCTCTTCTCTTCCTCGTCGATCAGCCTCGGCATGCCGTGTTTGGTTGTTTCGAGTCCCTGGGTAAGTTCTCCAGCTTGTTTTCTCTGAGTTGTGATTCGGGTTTTTGATTTCGTGGTGTTTCTTTGCAGTTGTGTTTGTCGATTTGGGGAAATCAGCTTTGTTGGTGTTTCTTCGAGTGGGTAACGCCTTCAGGTTCTCCTTGTTGTTGATTTTAGTGGCTGCCTTGTTGATTCTAGTTCTTACTGCTTGTTTCTTGGTTGTTTTGTTGTTGGGTGGTTGTTTGTGAATCAACTTGTGTTCGGGTTTCGAGGCGTGTTTTTTAGTCTGATTTCATTCGGGTTTCGGCAAGCAAGGGTCAGCTGTGTTACATGTGTTTTGGGTGAGCTTTCAAAGTTGGTTTTGCGATGTTTCGGATTGTTCCTAGTTTTGTTTTCTTGCTTTTCTTACTTAGTTTTTGTTGTTTACTTTGCTAGGCTTGTTGTGTGGTTTTCTGCTTGCAGCTTAGAGTTTCGTGCTTAGTTTCTTCTACCCAATTCCAGGTAAGGATCTCTTACCGGAGTTGTGTGGGCCCTGCGATATCATGTGATGCATGTTTGTCTATGTGTTGTAAATCATATGCACGTTGTGATTGGAAATCTGTTGTTTGAATTCTCTGGCTAGCACGTTGTTGTTTCTTTAACCTGCTAGTGTCATGCTAGGTCGCCTTACTTTTCTAGCATGCTTCGTATCTGTTCTCATATCGTAGTGCCATGATAGGTTTTGTTCAGCTGTTGATTTTAAGCATGTTTGTTAGCTTGCTTGTGCTCTTAGATTAGAAATTGTCTAGGAGTCATCATCTTAGAGGCAGAGAGTGGCACGATGTATGTTGCCCCACCGACAGAAATGCGCGAGGACGTATACTCCGTCCCTGACCACCGACATGGTTTAGCTCACCATTGATTCCGGCATAGCCTAGTCCGCGGTGCTTGGGCCGAGAGTTGCATAACGTATTTTTCCCCACCGACAGGAATGCGCGATGACGTATACTCCGTCCCTGGCCGCCGTCATGATTCACATCGTGTTGGCATAGCCCAAGCCTGCAGCCTGCTAGAGCAGAACCCACCCGAGGTGTAAGCCTACCAGAGGCGGTCCTTAGCTTCAGGCGAGCGGTGGTTCAGGCTGACATAGTTAGGGTGCCGAGGTCTCGCACCACTATGATTCAGTGACACCGATCCGAGTCTTTAGGCATGCGTACCTGAACTAGGGCAGTTTGTCCTAGACCCAACACCTACTTGGTTTCCAGCAGCATGATGGCATCTCTTGTAGAGTTACAGATAACTCCGAGAGTAAGACCACATGATGGCATCTCTTTGTAGAGGTTGTGTTGACAACCCAAGAATGCAATGTATACTTGGATCTTGGAGCCCGAGCGGGATGGTCCCGTGTTGTTGCTTTGTGACTTGTATACTTGGATGCTAGATGACCAGTTGTATCGTACTGTACCCCGGTTGGAGGTTCTTGATGAGTAAACTTGTTTTACTCACCCTTATTTCTGTGGTTCTTTCCACCAGGTAACCAGGGACCGAGGCTAGATTGCTAGTGGAGGTGGCGGCGATCATGAGGAGCCCGTTGTTGGACTCTGAGAGTCTATATTTATGTTTTTATGAACTTGATCATGCATGTAGTGGGCAAGGAGCCGTAGGATTTTTATCTAAACTTGATTATGGATTTTAGTTTTCTGAAACCTGTTGGATATGGAATTTATGGTGCTGTTTGTTTTGGATTTTAAATATCTCTGGTCAAGGAACTCTTTCGAAATGAGATAGGAACAAGTGCTTGGAAACAGGGACAACTTCTTGTTTGTTTTAACTGCTTTAAATTGTTTTATGTCTGAATACCGTCTTAAGTTTTAAGTGCATGCACGGTTGGTAAAGATCCACTTTATGTCCACATTTTAGGACGGATCTTTACATTACAAAAAATGAAGATAAGTTAAAATGAAGAAAAAAATGACAGGCACAAATTGGAGTTTGATCGTGAAAATTTTGAGGACCAAAGTTAATTGCATTTTTAATTAATATATACAATGATATATTTTAAAATTTTCCTAAAATAATTTTATGATAACAAAATAAAAATGATCATCATTCTATTTCGGCAATCAATGATTGCATATGGGTATTATTTATATTGATATGTAGATTATAATTATGATAACAAAAATTATTTTTTAAATTATTAATGAAATTAATTTATAGATTGTTACAAAAAATTATTTTATATATATTTAGAAAACAATGGTAGTAATTTTCATAAAAGTTTCAATTACACAATAATACTAATGATTGTGTAATCATTATTGCTTAATTAAAAAAAAACTTCACATTAACCTTTAAATATCAATTTTACAAAAATATTTTTTTTTCTCTAATATTTCTTTCAAACAATTATATTCAAACAGTTTATTCTACAATCCTTTTAATTAAAACAACTATATACAAACAAGATTTTTTGTAACCTCCCTTACAAAATAATTATATACAAACTATGTTTTTCTTCAACCTCTTTTACAAGCAATCCAAATAAGATATTCCACATTCCAATCAATCATTTTTTCCCAAATCAAATAGCAAAAGGTTTTTGGTGTGGGTATATTTAAAGTTTATTTAGTTCCTTGAACTTGGGAGGGGGTTTGAACTTTATTTTGAATTTTGTCATTAAGAGGTAGAAATAAATGAAAGGGATGGTTTTTAAAAATCATGAAACATACGTGTTTTTTTAATCCAACCTATTTTCTCTCACACATATCCGAGTTGAATTTTTTTAAGTACAAGTTGGAGAAAAAGATATAAATACCGATTATAGAAATCGAACTTGTAACACTCTAGTGTCGGTAATTATATATTAATGTGTTTTTTTAGTTAATAATAATAAATAAATAAATTATCATAATTTTGAAACTCCCAACTTTTAATGTTTTTCTTAAATAGATTAATTATTTAATAAACAAAGATTGAAATGTTATATAATACATATATGCTTAATTAAGTGGGTTGGTTTAAATAAATAATCTTGTTTCCTTATGATTATTTAAGAAATAGAAACTAGGATTTCTAGTGTATTTTGATCTTATTACTAAAAATGGAAAATGAATTTTTGTATAAAAGGGAAGTGAAAATTGTATTTTATGGATTTTTATCCTCATTTCCTTCAAAGAAACACAAACCCTAATCCTCTCCCATTTTCCTTCTCTCATCTCCGCCGTCCCTTGCCTCCTCCCTCCCCAAATCTGCACCATGTGTCGCACAGAGAGTGGACACGCAGCAACAGCACACGGATCGCGCCTCCCTCCCCCTTCTCCTCTTGCACGCGCGCGAACAGCACAAGGATCGAAGCTGCCGCCGTTCGGTACGCCTCTCGTCGGCGATGAAGCCACCTCAGCACCGGTCTACGCCTCTGTCTCCGAACCGTGCGCCGCCGCCGTCAATCTCGGGAGCCTCCGTCGGCAGAAGAAGTAGCCTTTCACGCCGCCGCTGTGAAGCTTCTTGTGCGCCAAAGATCGAGCTCCCGAGCTCGATTTTGGCTCGCTTTTGTGGCCCTCTTGCTCCCTTTCCCCTTGTAAGGCACTCCCTTACCCTAGCTATTCTTTTTTCCTCTGTTTTCCGGCTGGATTCCATGGATTACGGCGAAGTTCGAGCTTGAGATTTGCAACTTCTTTTGTAGTTTCCCGTTGCTAGGAAGCTCCGTTTGAAAATCCGAGACCGGATCCGTGTTCTAGAGACCGAGAGCTTTCCATCAAGGTATGACCCGCTCTGTTTCGTGACGACTCACCGCCAAACTCCGACGAGGCTTTTTCGGATAGCTTCTTCCTCTCGATCTCGTGGTTCTAACCTCGTTTGTGGTTTGTTTAGATCGTTCTTAACGAACTCTAGGTGTTGTTTCTTGTTTAGGTGCTTTCGGATTTCACCGTTCTTACGCCGTTGAGCTCGTGGTTTCTCGTGATGTTTCGGTCGAGACGTTTGGAAGGTAAGGAGATCATTATGACTCAGGTTTTTAGCTTAAAAGCATGTGATTAGGAGTTTGTTAGAAATTACGGGAAATGGAGGTTTAACGATTTTTTTCATGATTTGTTGTGCTTGAATTGTACTCTTATGCTTATGTCTTTGTGGATCTACTATTTACTTGAGTACTCGTTTGATTGTTGTGATTGATTTCTTAGGAGGATGCATGTAGTGATTTGATTTAAATGCTTCTAACGTGTTAGATAACTCATGAACGAGATATGCATACTTCCCTGTTGTTGTTTCCATCTATGTTTGCTTGTCTACATGTTAAAATGCGTTTATGCTTGGTTATGTTTAACATTAGAGTAACTAGGCCGGATTATTATATTAACCACCTAGAGGAGCAGTTAGCTCAGTCCTTCTAGACTCGTGATGCGTGATGTTTTATGTTATTGATGTGACTCGCTAGTGCCCCTTTAGGAACCGAGCGAGGATAAGGATCCTCTTTACTTTGAGACACGTGGTTGGGTCGCATTAACCTTTAGGTTGACTATATGTATCCGATCTCGGTGGTCGGATCTCGACTACAAGTCACATTGTTTGCGGAATAACGAGTTCTTTGGTTGTTGAGCACATGCCTAGATTAAATCATGTGTGACTCTAGGGCTAGCTACCTCTTCTATTATACATGTGGGGTCCCACATGCTCTGTGCATGTTTCTACTTGTTTATCGTCCCAGTATGAGAGATGGAGGGCAGTTCATCTGCATTGACCCGGATGCTTACTAGAAGAGGCCACTAGGGCAGATGAAGGCGCGGAGGAATGCCTGTCGGTGAGCCTGCATGCACTATGGGATGTTGACTGCAGGCACGTCGGTCCCGCATGCTGAGGTTAGCATGTGGCGCCCCGAGCCTGCATGCACTATGGGATGTTGACTGCAGGCAGTTTCCCTCACTCGTTGCTCTTCCTGATAAGGTCAGATGACTAATCGGCATTGTGTATGCCCTTAGTGACACGACTTGAATGTCGATGTCTTGCCCGAGATTTAGGTTGTGTTTGGGCTCCGTTATGTAGACATCGAGTTGGTTGTAATAACTGAACTCATGTTCCTTCACCGTTTATCATAATCAGTGGTTATCTATACCGACATGCTCTTTTGTATTATTTTAATAACCCTTCTTCCTTACACCGTTCACCTCGACCCACAGTTATTATGATGCCTCCGTCTACCATAACCAAAGTGGTGTTCCAAACACACCCCGAGGGATGCTAAGTGTTCCTCTCACTCGTGGCGGGTCCCTAACAGAGGCCAGGCTATCCGAGACGTTCGTGTACGTCTCCACAGCACAATTAAGCGGGTCCCTAGCAGAGGCCAGGCTACCCCAAGAAATTTGGGTACTGTCTCCGCAGTGCATTTCAGTGGGTCCCTGGCAGAGGCCAGGCTACCCCGAGACATTTGAGTATTGTCTCCGTAGCACATTTTAGTGGGTCCCTGACAGAGGCCAGGCTACCCCGAGACATTTGGGTAGTGTCTCCGCAGCACAGTTTAGTGGGTCTCTGGCAGAGGCTAGGCTACCCCGAGTCATTTGGGTATGTCTCGTGGGACACGGCTTGAGACGTGGCCCAACCCAAGGTTTAGGGAAACTACGGGTTTCCCTCACTCGTGGTCCTTCCTGACGGTGGTCAGATGATTCTACACTCTTGCTCACAGCTTGCACGCCGTCGTTTGACATTATCTGCCCGTGACTGACCCATGGGTCGGGCACGCATGTTCGAGGCACTTAGCTTCATTTGTTGTATTTTCTAACTTGTTTCTGTTTGCATGCTTAACCTCATAGTGGGTCTCCTTACTAGGTATATTTCGATATACTCACCCCTTATATTTCAGGTACGGACCCATTCTGAGGTGACTAGGCTGGGAGTTGCATTGATCATGGACACGGTGTCGTCATTCTTCATTCCGCATTACTTTTACTTTTACTTGGACTTTATATTTAAACTTCGGTTGAATTGTATTTGTTTTGAACCATTGGGATCACGAGCTATGTTTTATATGTTTTCAAACTTTCAGTTGTGTTTTCATGATTTTTATGAGATTTTTTTGAAAATCGCATGTCTTCATTTAGCTTTTTTTAAACATTTTAAAATGCATGCGTCCGTAACACCCCATTAGAATATTTTAGAAAGTCGGGTCGTTACAGAACTTGTGATCGTAGAGTGAAAATAAATTAACATCAAACTAAATAACTAATTATGTCACCGACCCATTCGATATCCGAGTTGAACTTAACAATGAAATGACGGGGACTAAAATTCACTATGACACTAACTTATTTTATAAAATATACAATAACGTGTATATTAAAAAAAAATCACTAGCCTAGGTTTATAATGAAGATAAATATTTCGTTACAAGAACAAAATAAAATTATTTTATGATAACAAATTAATATGATAATTATTTTAATTCGTTAATAAATAATTATATATGACTATTATTTATACATTATAATTATGATAACAAATATTTTTCAAAGAGAAATAGTATTTTTTTCATACAAATTTTGTTTACCGTAATCATTATTGTATTAATTAAAAAAATTAAAAAAGAACATCACATCAATCTTAAATCATCATATTTAAATAAGCTTTTTCTATAAACTCTCATATTAATAATTATATTCAGACAAATTTTTGTCCCCAAAAAAACCTAAACGCCCATAAATACTATCTTTTTTTTTTTAGTTATGGAATTTAAACCCATGCCCAAAAACTAAGCTAATTAGTAATTATTACAATCATAATTCCTAAAACCATTACATTCCATCTCAATCTCCACCTGCAAAATAGGAAAAATAAAATAAAAATAACCCATAAACTCCCATTTAATTTCGAGAACTAATTTATTATAGACTTAAAAAAAAAAAAAAAAAAAAAAAATCGAGAATTAATTAAGCAAATTTGTGTGTTCCAAATTCCAAAAGCTCAACAGCGAAGATCCATGGAAGCCATGGAAGGGGAAAGGGGAGGAAACAGATACTCACTGAAACCATCAAGAATCAACAACGAAGACATTCTGTTCTGCATCGACGTGAACCCTGAATCCTCCGTCGAGATCAAAACCACCGGCTCCAATGGCCGACCCATCACCAGAATGGACTCCATCAAGCAAGCCATTCTCCTCTTCGTCCACGCCAAGCTCTCCATCAACCCCGACCACCGATTCGCCTTCGCTACAATCTCCAAATCCGCCTCTTGGGTATTGCCCCCTTTTCCCTTTTCTTCTTCATTTTGCTTTGATTTTGTTCAATTTCAGATTTGGGGTTGTGGGATTTCTAGGGTTTGTCCCTGTTTTAGGTTGAAGGGAGTTTAGTTTTCAGGGGAGCTTTATTACCCTTTATTATTTTTTTTGGAAACCGGAAAATCGGAGCTTCACTCCACTATTCGGCTAGGCCAGTCACCAAAGTTATGGGAGGTAATGGAGTTACGGGAGGTGTGTATAAATTAATGTTAGAGATTGGTTTTCGAACTGTGAGGCACACCTTCAAAGCTCAAACGTTCGACCACCACGCACCCTTAGGGGATTTATTATTAGCCTTAATTTGTGAACTGGAAGTTCCAAGTGTTGACCTAATGATATGATATGAAGGGAATTTATGTGGTTCTTCAGGTGAATTATAGATCGTTCTTTGGTTGGAAACTCGTAGTTTGTTTTTAGCATTGTGTTGGAAATGGAGACTATATGGAGTTTTTTTTGTTCTTCTGACCCAACTCTTGGTAAAAGCCAAATGCTGAGAGCTTTAAGTTCTCAATTGTTTATGCAGTTTTTTTTTCTTCTTTTTTTAGTTTGACAACAAATGGGGAAGGGGATTCAAACCCATGACCTTTCGGTTATAGGAATATATTGATGCCACTGAGGTACTGCAGGACTTATAGTTTGAATGTGTTTTTAGCATTGTGTTGGAGACTATATTTGAGTTTTTTCCTTTCTTTTTCTGAACCAATTCTTGGTAAAAAGCCAAATGCTTTCTACTTACGGAGCTTTAAGTTCTTGCTTAGTGTGAATGTATTAACCTCTCTTTGCTTCTCATTTTTTGTTCAAGCTATGGGGCAGAAAATGGAAGTGCCCATTATTGGCTCATCTTCTTGTATTCAAAATGTATTTAAGTTGCAATTTTGAATAGAAAATATAACACAAACTTGCTAATCCAACCAGTATCTGATTTGCCACTTATAGTTGAAGTGTATAGCAGAAACTTCCTTGAACTAGCTTGTAATCAATTTGCAACTTTGAATTGAAGAATATAACTCAACCATGCTGATCCATCATTTCCCCCTTCCACTTTGTTGACTCATACTGAGAGGTTTTGTTTTGATATTGCTAGTTTAATGTAGTATATGTTATTATCAGTTTAATATCTGATATTGCTAGTATAATGTAATATTTGCTGACCCATAATGGAATATGTGAACCATCATGGGGTAGCCCAATTGGTCATAGAGGGTTTTGGGGTGCATAAGGTGATGGGTTCAAATCCCATGGTGGCCACCTTCCTAGGAATTAATTTCAAATTAATACCTACAGGTTTCCTTGGCATCCAAATGTTGTAGGGTCAGGCGCACGTAAGCTGGCCCGAACAGTCACGGACATAAAAAAAAAAAAAAAAAAAAGAATGGAATATGTGATACAGTATTAAATGAAGATCCCAAAAGTCTTCAATGAAATCTTAAGGTGCTTCTTGTGTATTTGAATTTGGAGTTTGGCATGGATATTTTTGTTGCTTGTAGCTGATTTCTCCTAAAACATCCCTCTCTTTCTCTTTAAAATTTTGCTATCTGGAAGCCCTAAAACTTACTTGCTTCCACTCAATGTTTTAAAAGGTCGTCCAGGCTCGTGCCTAGGCTCGACTCAGATCTAGCACCGTTGTATTTTCGAGAGTGGCCAGGGAGTTGCACGAGTTCTTTACCGTTGTATCATGTATGTGTCTATTGTTATCACACCCCCAGCAGCGAATATCATTTACTAACCCTCGATTTTTTCTTTCTAAATTTTAATATTTCAACTCCAACTATGTTATCTCTTCTTTATAAATATTCTTATTATATAGTGCGTCTCACAAAAAAAACTCTGTACTTTTTTTGCGCCTAAACCCTAGAGTAGGCTATTGAGCGCCTTGAGCTTTTAAAGACTGCCTATTCACTTTACTTCTATAGGTCTCCTCACTCTATCCCTTCACCGTTTATAATTCATTTTCTCCTTATAGTAATTGGTCCGTTTTCTACTTGTAACTTATAGAATCTTGTTTACATGACTCTTTGATCAAACTTTTTGATTTACATATAGTGTTATGGTAACAAATTATGGGCTGATGAATTTCAACTGTATTATTGATAGACCCCTATACGACATGTGTATAGAAGGAGGAATATGACGGTTACTCAGGGTAGTTAACGGTTAGTTAGTTACTGTACTTTTCGCTTATAAATAGTTGTTTGTTGTAGCAATAGAGATATGAAGTAAGTGATTTGGAGTGAGGACTTGTATTTCTGTTTACTGAAGTAATAAGAAGAGCCAAGACTTATCAATTATACTTATACTGTTACTCTTGCAAGGCACATGGGCATGCTAAGTTTCAAAGTCTCTGAAATGATGGATATTTTATTCAAGCTTCAGCTTAAGAAAGCCTAATTTTTTTTAGCATTTTTGTTTGATGAAATGTCTGCTAATCCAAAATTTTCATAATTGAAGCTCAAAAAAGAGTTCAGCAGTGATATTGGATCTGCAGAGGCTGCAGTCAAGGGGCTTGGTGCTACTTCCTCATGCAGTTATGCTGACCTTACCAGTCTTTTTCGGGTAGCCGCTCACGAAGCAAGAAAGTCAACCGCACAGAATCGTATTCTGAGAGTGGTATGCTCTTAAACCTACAATCTTAACTCTTTAACTCTTGATGTGGACACTCTGCTCTAATTATCATTTTTCTGTAACAATGAGTTAGTCTAGATTATCAAACCTTGAACTCATATGTTGCAATGAATGTTTGAAAGATTACATGGCTGCATCATAACCATCTTTTGCATTTAGATTCTTATTTATTGCAGATCATCGACACGACCGCAGCATCAATGGCCCGTGAGCCAAAAAGTCTTCACTTTAGATGTTATATACCTCCATGAGAAGCCTAGTCCTGACAACTGCCCGCAGGATGTGTATGATGCCTTAGTCGATGCCCTTGATCATGTCAGCCAGTACGAAGGCTATATTTTCGAGAGTGGCCAGGGAGTTGCACGAGTTCTTTACCGTTGTATGTGTCTATTGTTATCACACCCCCAGCAGCGAATATCGCTCGATGATCTCGACATACCAAAGCCGCTAACAAAGAAATTGCCTCCCGCCGATTCTGCCCCTGCAAACGAAGTTGTCCCTGTTACCAGCCAGTGAAACAATGGTGGAATGCTGGATGTTGTTGTTGTTGTAGCTTAATGGTACCTCACTTGCTCATCTGTAATCTGATGTTTTTTTTTTTTTTTTTTGCTTCTTCTTATGGTTATAGATTATGTTATGTTTGATGTAAATACGGATACGTTTATGTCGAGAGAGGCGGCGATCTAATGTTATGATGTTAAACTTTGTTACGCTTAGATTATTTGCTAAACATATCATATAATTTGATGAGTTTTACATGTTGGTAGAGTCCATTTGAGTATCTGAAAGTTGACTTTCATCCATGAGATCATGGAAGAGAAGAATATGTGGTATCAGAGCTGGATTTGAAAAGGGTTGTTCCAATGATTGATGATGGTAGGGAATTACAAATTGTTTTAAATGTGTAAGGGATTGCTACTTGGCACTCAGGTTCAATTATTGATAAGTTTATAATTTCATGAAAATGATAGAATGTTGTTATACAAATTTAAAGTCAACTTTTGAATAATGTTATAATATGATCAAAATTTACTAAAACTATCTGATCAAACCTTCAACCAACTTGAAAAGAAAAGAAAAGGAAAAACTCTATTGAGAATCCCAAACGCTACACCATTGCCCTTTCACATAAACATAAAGTTAATCTCCTAATTATAAATAGAAACCGTTTATATTTTGATAATAAATTCATTATACGAACCAAACTAGGCTTCTTATCATTATATATATATAACATATCAAAATTAAATTAAATTATAAACTTGTTCTTGATAATTTGAAGGAACAAATGTATCTTAATAAAATTTTATGAAAAATTGTCGTAAATAACACTATTTTTTTTAGTACAAGTTGGAGGATGGATGATTACAAATATCGATTCTAGGAATTGAATCCATGATTATGGTGTTGAACTCGATTGAAGCCTATTAACTCCATTTGATCCGCTAGATCGAAGTTTATCAGTTTTTTTATTATCCATTTAAGTTCATTGAATAGATTTGGACTATATTTAATTTTTAGATATCCGTACTTTATTTTTGTTCTTTTTTTGCTACTCACGAAAAGTCTCCAAGTTTTATTATACTATAAAATGAATTCTAACAAAGTTTCTTTAAAAAAACAAAGTTTCTCTAAAAAAACAAAGTTTCTCAACACTCTAGAAATCAGTTTTTTAAATTAAAATAAAAGCAATTTTTTGCTGTTTTAATCACTTGAAACATATAGTCAATCTAAACATTAGTTTTATTTTTGTTTTTTTTTTATATAGAAAATCTAAACATTAGTTTGATTAGTTAAAAACATTTCACTTTATATTAAAAAAAAGTTTAAATCTTTAATCATAAGATAAGATAATTTAAAATCTATCTATCATAAATTGATTTAGTTGTCAAATTTTTTTGGTAACTTAAAAATTATGCATATAATGTATATTGATCATCACAAAGGTATATAATTTGACTATTTCTTTCGTGGAAAAAATGTATTTTTAATATGAATTTGGCGAAAAAACCATAAATCCTACAAAAATATATTTGGTAACTTAAAAGTTATCTATTCAATGTCTTTGCCTACAAAAAAAAAAAAAAAAAAAAAAAAAAAATAGTATTTTTAAATAAATAATAATCAAATATTGACCTAAATATTTAATGGACCTTTTTCAAAAAAAAAAAAAAATTTACTTTGTGAGATTAAATTCAAACATGTAAAAAATGAATGCAAGATGACGTGTGATGAGGTGAGATCCATTGTAGTAGGAAGGTGGGCCCAAACCACCCATACTTTGGTGGAATTTCAATTTCTTGACAGTGATCCACGTCATCGCCGATTTCAAAGATTCAGTCATCACCTTGATCAACGGCTCTCATTCATCCAACCAGGTTCCTGGTGGGTCCCTTTTGTGCATGCGTGGAGATTGGTTAATTAAAAGAAAAATGGGGTTAATTAAAATGTCTTCTAATTAGCAGTTATTTATGAGTAAAATTTCCCTACCTATGGATGGGTAGGAAAGCCCTACCTTTTTTGCTTTGCTGTTCCAAATAATTCCCTTTGCTAATTTACAAATTTCATCCACAAAACACAAAATCAACCTTTTAATTTGTTTACTTAGTCACCCATTAATTGCTTGTTGTTATTATTATTATTATAATTGTTTATTCTTCCTTTTCATATTCCTTATTTTTTTTATTTTTGTAAATGCTGATTTCTTTTGTTTTGTCGGTTCGCTAGAGTCTTGGGTTGCCATTTTTTTTTAAATAATATAAATGTTGAAATTAAAAATTGTTTGATAAATTTGACGCGTTATATAAAATCAGTTTGATAACCTATCTCAAAGAAAAGAAGAAAAAAAATCAATTTGATAATTATTTGTCTTTTAGTTTTTTCATATAATAAAAAAAAGCTTATTTTTTTTTCCAATTTCTTTGTTATAAGTTGTTTCCGTGCATAAAATAATTGAATCTTTATAGAAGGGAATGAGGATCTATTGGTTTAATAGTTTGTTTGATCGTAATTTCATTCAATCATGAGAGTTCAATCTTAAAAGATCGATATTTTATTCATTTATTGTTTAAGGTTTGTGGTCTACCTTATCCAATTTTTACTAAAAAAATTGAATCTTTAGTTAAATTTTAATAATAAAGAACATAAATAAATATCACATAAACTTATTCAATCACATTAAATTGATAAGCACAAAATTGAAAAATTTCAATAATTAGAATTTACTATCTAAAATAAATTTTGAAATTAAAATTTATGAGCTATTAATTTTAATGATTTTTGTTATCGGTGAGTAATTTTATTTTTTGGTTGTAGACGAGTTTAACACCAACATCACTGATTCAATCCGTAGATCGATTTTTGTAATCTCTTCCCACAACTTATACTAAAAAAAAAAGAAGAATGATTTTTGTTTATTTAAAAAAAATAAATTAAATAGACAAAAATGAAAAGTATGGAAACAATAATTTATTAGGAGTCAACGGGCAGCTCCACAAGCAATATAATACAACAAATTATTCACTAATCTGCCCAAGTTGGGCCATTAAATTCTTGATTAAAAGGAGAGTTTGTTTCCTTCAACTCCCCTAAATAACTTTGTGTTATATTCAAAGAATAATTGATTTTTGTCTCAATTTGTGAGTTGAAAAAACAAATGGGAATCTGCATATCCTCTGCATCTTCTCAGATTCGCCATGAAAATAAAGTTGGAGCTATTTGTACGACAAACGACCTCGTTTTCGAAGAGGATTATAGCTTTGTCTGTGGGATTGAGAATCTTGATTCAATTTGCTCCGCACAAGGCAGCAAAGGCATCAACCAAGATGCTGCCTTTTTCTATCGGGTAATTTCTCCGATCTCGAACTCCGATACCCATCGGTGTAACTTAGTATCTCGTATTCTTCTTAATAAAACGGTTTCTTTTTACACTTATATATATATATATATATGTAGTTAATAAACTGAGTAGTTGTGTGTTTTGTTCTTTTAAGTTCTTTTGTTCTTTATTTGTCGATGTCACAACAATCCATCGACTTATATTTTTAAGTTCATTAACCGAATATGCATAGTGCTAAAAAAAAAACTCTGCGAATCAAAGAAATTATGACTTCAATTCTCAATTATCATAAAAAATAATTTTCTAAGAATTTACTTTGACATCAAAATGACATTTAACCATCATGGTGTGACATAATAAAGATTAAGAAGATCTTAAAAACCTAAAAAGTAACTATAAGTTTAAATGTATAGTGACTATTAACTTAGAAATTAATTTTCTATACATTTCCTCATCAAATTTTTTTTATAGAATGAAGATAATATATTTTTTAGCAATAGTTGAGATGTGTATAAACTGATCTATTTTATCACAAATATAAAAATAAAATATTATAGGGTAAGGTAGTAGGTATATTTCATAAAAATAGTCAAGACGCACGTAAACACTTGAATTCATTGATTGTATCGAAATTCATCAACTTTTTATTTTGTTTTTTGTTCTAAGTAGGGGTATGGAGAAGATGAGACAGATTTGTTTGGTGTACTTGATGGGCATGGGCAAAATGGTCATATTGTGAGCAACTTAGTGAAGAATAGGCTGCCTTGGCTGTTGCTTGGGCAGAGAAAGGCTATGTCAAAAAGTGGAACAAATTTGGAAGAAATAAACTGTGAATTAGACAACTTTGATGTTAGAAATGGGGAATTATTGATGCAAAGTCAGAATTTTGTTTTGTGGAAAGAAGCTTTTGTCACTGCCTTTAAGGTGATGGATAAAGAGATCAAACTTCAACAGAATTTGGATTGTGTCTATAGTGGAACCACAGCTGTTATTGCTCTCAAACATGTGAGTTAATTGCCTCATAAATTTAGTCTCTAAACTGATTTTAATTTTTTTTTTTTTTTAAAGATTGTTTTCAAGAATTTTTTATTTTTCAATTTGGTGTTTCATATGGGTTTGTTTTTTTGTAGCAGAAGAGGGGAAAACAACCATCTTTCTAGAAACAGTTTTATGTTAAACAACACACTCTTAGCTACATCAAACATTCCATTAAATTTCATCAAATTTATTACTCAACTATTATTAATACTAATTTTCAAACAAATAATTAATTATCTTAAAATCAATTTTAAGCTCGGTTTGATAACCATTTCATTTTTAATTTTTAATTTTTGTTTTTTTATGAGTAATCAATTACTCCAACCATTATTAACATCAACTTTCAAAATAGGTCATTATCCAACTATAAAACCAACTTACATGTATAATGGTATATTGCAATTTGAAGAGTTTCTTAGTCACTTTATACATTGAAAAACAAAACTTTTGACACTTTTTCTAGACAAAAACTTAGAGATTATATAGACTAAACTTATAATTACCCTTAAAAAACAATCTCAAAAAAGGAAATGGTGGGTTTGTGAAAAGAATGAATTTTGAATAATGGGTGGATGTTAAAAAACAGGGAGAAGAATTGGTGATAGCAAATTTGGGAGATTCAAGGGCAGTGATGGGGAGAAACACAAAGGATGGAAGAACAGCCATTCAATTAAAAACAGAGTTGAAGCCAGATTTGTCAAGGAAGAAACGAAGTGGTTTTTTTTTTTTTTTTTTTTTTTTTTTTTTTTAATTAGATTACAATCAATCAACCAAGTCAAGAATTATTAATCAGGATTATAATTTTTTAATTCTTGATTAGTTAGGAAATTAATATGAGAATGTTGCAGGTGAGGGTGATAGGATAAGGAAATGTAATGGAAGAGTATTGGCTTTGCAAGAAGAACCACACATACTGAGAATTTGGCTGCCGGCGGAAAACGCGCCGGGGCTGGCCATGTCGAGAGCTTTTGGGGACTTTGCTCTCAAAGATCATGGGGTTATTGCTCTTCCCGACGTCGCCCGCCGCCGTCTCACTCTCGACGACCAGTTCATTGTCCTCGCTACCGATGGGGTAATTCACCATAAATTGTTATGGTTTCAATCAATTTCACTCTACTGTTTTCGATTAGTTTAACTTAATTTGGTTGGATTGAAATCATCCATTTAACTTTTGAATACCTTCTGCATATTCATTTATTTATAAAATTTTGTCGTATAATAAAAAAAAGGTAAAATATTTTCTTTGCACAAAATCAAAAATAATTTATTTGTAGCAAAAAAAATTCAAATTGAGTTATATAATTTGTGGAGTTTTCTATCGTGATCGTTATAAATGAGTTATTTTACATATTCTGCTGCAAATATAATACATGAGCTAGAATGTGTTGTTGATTCTAAATTTTCTTTATGGTTTTTTTTTTCTTTCCTTCTTTGTTATTCTTGAAAAATCATTTTTAAATTAATTTTATTCAATTAAATTTCATAAACTCTCTTTTGGTTATAATTATATTTTTTTGTTTGAGTTCAACAAATTAAGAGTGTGAATTTAAATCTAAAACCTTATGGTCGTACTAATATTGCAACTATGATTTTTTTTACACTTTATTTTGGTTTTTAGAATTTGGTTTACATAAAAATAATCCTTCAAAGAAAAATGTAGAGAATTTGAATGAAATTCAATTTAAAATTGAAATTAAAAATAAAAATAAAAAGTCAAATAGTTATTAAAATAAACCTTTCCTTCCTAAAAAAATTGTTAGATTTCAAATATTTTTTTCTTATAGAAAATTAAATTAT
The DNA here is from genome assembly GCA_037832685.1 of Sicyos baderoa. Classification (NCBI taxonomy): domain Eukaryota; kingdom Viridiplantae; phylum Streptophyta; class Magnoliopsida; order Cucurbitales; family Cucurbitaceae; genus Sicyos; species Sicyos baderoa. The sequence continues at coordinate 1,735,324 of JBBMEF010000023.1, forward strand.
TGGTAGATTTTTTTGAGCCAATAAAGTTCAAATTTTGAAGAAAAAAAGGTCGTATTGAAATTGATTTAAAATGCGAGTTTTTGAAATTTCAGATATGGGATGTGCTGAGCAACGACGAAGTAGCGTCGATCGTATGGGCGGCGGGGAGCGAAGAAGCGGCGGCGAAAGCGGTGGTGGAAGCGGCGGCGGTGGCTTGGAAACGCTACCCAGCTTCCAAACTCGACGATTGCACCGTCGTCTGCCGCTTTTTACAAAACCAAAATTAAAAACGTAACGGCGGAACAGATCACACTATTAGTGAAACTCCGCCGTCCGTACAAGTAAGAACCGCCGTGTTTGTACGGCCATTTCGGACGCTGAAATAACTAATGGTTTTTAATGTAATAAATATGTGGTTAGTTTTTTTTTTTTTTTTTTTGAAAAAATAAATATGTGGTTAGTTAGAATCTGAAAATTATATAAGTAGAAGCGTCAAGAATATTTGACGGGGTCAAAATTAGGAGAATATGTTTTTTTTTTCCTTTTTTTTTTTTTTTTTTTTGTTAAGTTTGTTGTACTTTGTACTCTCATTTTAGTTATATATTCTAAATATTATAATAAATTTGATTTTTATAAGCATATTATATTTTGGCACTTCTATTGTTAAAAGTATTATTATTGAACAAAACATAAGGGGAGGAGAAAAGTCAATTGGGGTGGTTTAAGGATAGGACTTATAAGTACATTTCAATAATGTTTAAAGATTCAAGAAAAAAAAAATCATTGATGTGAAGGTGTAAAATTCAACCTTTTGCCTTTAGAAGATAATTTGTTATTATATTTATAAAAATAATTGTGATGGTTAATTGATGTAAAGGGGTATAGGGTTTGAAATAAGCTTGAAGATTCAATAAAAATACAATTAAAAAAAAAAAAAAAAAAAAAAAAGATTCCCTTATATGTAGATATGTATACAATTTACGTTAATGTATAAAAAAAAGTTTGACATGCCTTTTTGTGATGATTTGTTGGACAAAAATAATCCACATGCACAAAAAATAAATATATGTACATATGTATACAATTTACTTTGTAAATGTATAAAATTTTAGAAATTTACGTTATAATTTTTACGATATGCATATAATTTATCAAATTAGAGAGAACAAATGTATAATGGACTAAATTGTAACCTTAATCAAATTAGAGAGACCAAATGTATAATGTACTCATAAATATTCATAAATTAGGCAGGTGTTTGTTTGTCTTATTTAAGGAGGATTTAGACAAAGATTTAATTATTCTTCCTTCAAAAATTACATTTTTTTTTTTTTGTAACTATTCAAAATAATTCCTCATTTTTACTACTCAAAATTACTCTTTATTTTTAACCACTCATTTTTAATCATTTATTTGTAACTATTCAAAATAACTCTTTATTTCTAACCACTCATTTTTAGTTGCTCAAAATAATTTATTTATAACAATTAATTTTTATTAATTCTTTTCTTTTACTACTCAAAATAACTATTCATTTTAAATTCACATCCAAACAAGTAATAGTTTCTAACTCTACGTAAATATCATATCAAACGAGTTTTTACTATAACTCTTAAAATCTAACTACAAAATAATTACTTAAAATAATTCCTTAAAACGGGCGAGAGAAATGCGAGGAATATAGTAATAAAGAAAGAGAATATTGTTGTACGATTGATAGGTAGGTGCATCGGATTCCCATCATGTTCACAGTGGTTATTAAGGGTTTGGGCCCCTAACTTTTGCAAAGATGGTTGCTTTTTTAGAATTGGGCTCCGAAAACAGTTGGCTAATGAACCCCATTCATGTTCCAACAAATTATTATTTTACTTGATGATCCATTGTTTGCTTTAGTCCATGGAAATCTTGCAAATAAGTTAAATTAACCATGGGGACGTTGGGAACTGAAATGGTGTTGCAGCTGGTGAGCCCGGGGTCGTGGCTATGCGATCATACTCTCTCGAGCGGGGTACGAAGTTCGGGAGAAGAAGATTTCCAAGAAGGTGACTCTTGAACAACTAGAATGCAGTTTCCTTTGATTTGTGTTTAATGAATTGATTATGGATGGCAGATACCGAGAGGGTTGAAGGCAATCGTATAGGACATCATCCTTTGGGGATGCCAAAAAATGTACAAAACTCTTGTGGGCTTTCCATTTTGAAATGGAGTTTGTTGCAATATGCCTTGAACGATTAATGTCCTACGATTTATTCTGTAATATGTATTTTGTCTCTCTTAATAAAAATTTTATCTCTCTGTCCGGGAACTAGCTAACACAATTTTAGTGAATCACGTAAATTCTATTATTTTCTTCTTCACTCGCATTTGCTTTTTATATTTTTTTTGTTCATTTGCTTTTTATTTATTCGATTTTGATTGTCCTCCTGAAATGGGTTCGTTTCACTGTTTAATGGGCCATATGAAGATTAAGATAATTAGAAAGTAAGAGAGAGATTTAGGGTTTGAAACTCGTAAGCTTGAAGATATTCTAAAAGTTCTGAAAAATTCTTTAATGGGTATGGTGAATTTATGCTGCCCAGTTTAGTAGTTTGATCTATATTAAACAATCATTTGACATGGATGGCCCAAGAATGACTCATATTAACGAACATGATTATCACCACTTATATATATATATTATGATTTTCCCTTTATCTAATTAATGTGAGACATTTTTACTTGTCGAGCAAAAATGTATTTTTAAAACATATAGCTTAGAAGACATCCAAAAAAAAAAAAAAAACTGATTGAGATGGACTTTTGGAGTATCGGAGAGGCCAAGCAAAAAAAATGGGTACTAATTTATTAGACCTCAAACAAATGGCGTGATTCGTTTTCAAATATATGACACAAAAACGTTGATACGAATCCCCCAAAGCACATGCTCGCCGTCTCTGCGCCACACACCACTCTATCGCTGATCAACACGTATTATTAAATAATGGTTCATTTTACCCTTTTAATTTTTAATTTCACTTTAATTGAGAGTGGCAGAGGCGGCGGCGGTGGTGCGTTGGTGTCAATTGGCTTGGCGGTGTTGGTGTTGGTGGCGACGGCCGTTGAAAGGGTTGGAGACGGCGGCGGAGGCGGTGGAGAAAGCGGCTGAGGTGGAGGGGAAGGCGGCAGCGGTTGAAGTGGGGGTGATGGAGGTGGTGAAAAAACCCTAGCCGTCATTTTTTCTTCCTCTATAAACGCTCCAAGTAAACTCCCGACGGTGGCCTTCGTTCTTTCCAATAATTTCAGAGTATACCGAAATTTTTCTTGAATTTCTCGATCCAGAAGTCTTTCTCGAATTTCTCCATCTGATCCAGGATCTAGATCATATCAAATATAAACTATTATAAATAAATAAATTCTCAACAACCAGAACATATAAGTCTCAAGTTCCTGGATATCCTAAACAATGATATTCTACTCCCCTAATGTTGCCCTAACCTCTAAAAAGACACAAACGCCCTTTATCATTAGCCGAAAGGATCAACAAATCTTACATTGCTGCTCAAGATAACCAACCGCGACCCAACCCATTTGCTATTTTTTAATTTCACTTAGTTTGGATACATATTCAACATCAATTTAGTTATCTTATTCACAACTTTGAAAATGTCTAATAAACTTCGTGAACTTTTGATTTTTTTATTTATCTTTCTTATGATGGGGATACATTAAAAGAGAGATACAAATTGGGGTATCTAAAAATTAACAAATTCCACCAACAGCCTCATCCCAAAACTAATTTTCTATCTAATAAGTTTGCAATATTTCAAAGTTTGACCAATGAATGCTAAAACAAATTGAGGTTATACAATAATTAGACTCTAAACTTTGGACTTGTGTTATTTATTACACATTACTATCAAATATATATATATATATATATAAACAAACGTTGATTCGCAACATTTTCTGTTTTGTTCGTTTTGTTTAAGAGAGAATTACATATTTAATTAAGGTTTCTAATATTGGTCCTAATCTTTATTCAATAATTAGTTTTAAAATGCCTATTTTAATTATCAGCACATATTGATCTCCTCCAATATAATTTCTCTTTTTAACTAAGAGACAATTACAGGTATGCTGATAATGACAGTCTACCCAGAGACAACCCATGATCACGTTTCGCTTAACACTCAATTCTAATCTTGAAAACGACCCATTTGAAACTAATTTTACCATTACCTTACACTTAATCTGAATTATTTCCGTATTAACCTCAACTTTGGGTTTAGTAATTCCACAAAATCAATGTGTTTCAGTCCCTTAAATTAGTTAACATGGCTAGGAATGTGCCAACTCCGTGAATAGAATTTTAAGAGAGTTTATATAGTGAATTCTCAATCCGACACTCCGGCTAATTATCTCAACACACAAATCTCAGTAGAATTCATTTCCAACCACTGATCTCGTTTAAACAAAATTATTCATAAATATTAATCCAGTTCCAATTGAGAAAGCCCGAGTAGAGAAAAAGAAAAGAAGATCTGGAATATTACGAAACAGAGAGAGTAGAAAACTGAAATAATTTATATATATACTCAAATAATGTCGATTTATATGAAGAACAATGAGACAAACACACAAAGAATAGATCAATACAAACCAGCAACAACTAAAAAACCCTAAGAATCGAAAAATAAAATCATATACACTCAATAAAACCCTCAATAATCGAACATCAGTACCGAATCAGAAAACGCATAGAAACATCAATGCCATACTCTCAAGCCTTGAGCGCGGATCCAAAGAGAAGAGCGACGAAGGCCCCAACGCAGGCGAAGCTCAACGACGGGACGACGGAGGAAGCCGGAGAAGCCGGCGGCGGGGCAGGAGACTCGGCGGATTGGGCAGCGGCGATGGAGAGCAGGGCGAAGAGAACGGCGGCAATCGCCATGAAGGAGGCGTTGGAGACGGCGGCCATTGCTCTGAATGTTTCTAGGGTTTCGGAAAGAGGGCTGAGAGATTATTGAAGATGAATTGAGCTTTTGACGATGGAGAATGAGAACGGTGGGGCTGTTTATATAAGGGAACAGAGACTTGGGCAGGACGGGCAGGTGCCCGAGTTTCATGCTGGCCGTTCGTTTATTGACAGCTCATTTTTCTTAACGTGGGTGGCTTGGATCACCCACCGTCCAGATTCTACGATTTTGGCTCACCTACAAGTTTTTTTTTTTTATTCTAAATCGAGAGGAGGGAACAAATATCAATTATCAGTATTGATATTGTGATACCGATATTAAACTAGTTTACAACCAAATAATAAATTCAATATGACACCGACTCATTTGGTAATTTTATACAATTTTGACACTTCAATCAAATATTGTTTAGATCTCCCTCGAATTAAATTGGTTTCTTGAATTGTATTAGTTTCAATTTTTCACTCTACGACTCAACTTATAATTCATAAATATACAAATAAAAAAAACTTGAATTATTTGTGTAATTAGTATATGTATCTTAGTAATACAATAATACAATATTAGTTTTAGTTGAATTTAGCTTAAAATTTGTAAATATGTAATTCAAATGAATGCCTAAGGGGCAGGCGCGTGGAGAAATGGACGCGGTGTGAACGGCGAAAATGAAACAGAAGGTGTGATTTGTTCGTTTTGTTGGGCCCACCATACCAAACACGAATAGAAATGCGACGCGTGGCAGTGCTAGCAGGTGCAACTTACAGGCTGTTTCGGCGAGAGAAAGGTGGCGGGTGAATGATGAGTTCACATGAAATGAATGTTGTGATTTTCGACTGTTTCCTGAACCTTCACTTGCGTGGTCCATTATGTCATGCTATGTTATTAATTAATTATTTCTTTTTTTTTCTTCTTCTTCTTTTTTAACCTTCATTTTTTTAATACAAACATGGACTTGATGGCATTATATTCTCCGCCTCAATATCAATTTTTAATAGGAGTTTTTGTCGACCAAATTTATAAAATATTTATAACATTAGTTAAATTTGAAAAAAATTAGTAATCATAGTTAAATATACGGTATAAAATAATACTTTTTATACTGAATAACTAATACACAATATAGATAAGTATTATTTATATTATTTTGTAAAATTGGAGTATCGAGTACAATTTCCCTTTTTAAAATTAAGTCTTTAGCTAAATTCAAATTCGTAATCTCTTACTTTTTGTATCATATATGTTATCGATTTTTTTGGGCAATCAATTATATGAATATACATTAAGAAAAATATTTGCATGTCGTCTCGACAGCATGCAACCACTCCTATGGCATAATCTGGATCATTGATTTTATCTTTAATTTTGATAAATAATTTATTTAAAAAAAAATGAGTGGTTCAGATTTTGCCCTACAAAGATTGCAGGCCCCCAAGGTAGCATGCAAATATCTCTCATATATATTAATAAACTTATTTAGAACAAATGTGAAAGATGATAGACCTTTATTATTATTATTTATTTATTTTTTGATACAGAATTGAACTATTCAATAACATTATAAATATTAACTATTGTCGACTAAACAGTTAAAGGTTTAAAACCCTTGTTAACTTAAAAATCACTTTTTACATTGCCTTTTGGTTTCAATCTGTCTTGTAATTTAGTTTTTATTGTATGACTTTGCTCTCTTCTTAAATGAGGTTGATATTGAGCTTATGAGACATGATATTTATCAAGTTGTTATAAAGTTAGATTAAGAAAATTAAACCACCTATGAGATGAAAAGTTACATTTTTTAACCCGTTCTTATAAAATTAGAAAATTGGGATAGTTTAAAAGCTTTTCTTTTTATGTCAATCTAAGTATAATTTAACGAGTAAATTAAAGTTTTTCTCAAAAAAATAAATAAATAGAGTAAATTAAAGTTGTACCACTGAAAATGTTATAATAGATTAATAGTTTAAATACTATTTTAGTCATTTAATTAATCCATTTATTCTATTTTAGTTCCTAAACTTTTAAAATTTTAAATTTAATCCATCAACTTTATTATAAGTTTAAGAATGATCTTTAAATTTTTTTTTAAAAAAAGTTGAATCATGATTTGAGTTAAAAACAAAAATGTAAATAAAAGAATGAAAATAGCTAGGGTCCCGTTTGATAACCATTTTGTTTTTAGTTTTTTAATTTAAGCTTATTCTTATTTTACAAACAAAAAAGTAGTTTCCAAAAACTTGTTTATGTTTTTAAAAGTTGGTTAGTATTTTCCTACTTTCTGATAGATATATGGTAAGGAAGATGGAATACATTGTAAGAAATTTGAGTGAGAATAAGTTTAAATTTCAAAAACAAAAAACAAAAAATCAAATGGTTATCAAACGGGGCCTAAGTTTTTTAGTGAAAATAATGCTAAGAAAGAAAGAGATAAAAGGGTAAAAGTTGAGAAGATGAAAAAATTTATATTTTTTACCATTAATTTTGTGACAACTCATCTAAAATCAAAATCATGGTTCAACTTTTTTTTTAACTCAAAGGCCACTCTTAAGCTTTTAATAAAATTGAGGGATTAAATTAAACTTTTAAAAGTTTAAGGGACTAAAATAGAACTAGTAAAATAGTTGAGGGACCAAAATAACATTTTAGACGATAGTCATTCCACAATTTAGCATTTGACAAATAATTTGACATGTTTTCATTGATGGGTCGGTTTCGTGATTGATTATTTTGTTTGATATTAATCCATTTCAATTTCATGCTTATTGATCGAAAATTGGTATTTGACTCTCATATTATTTGGAGTAAAATACCTAATGCTTTAAATTTTATTGTTTTTATTATTTATTTTTCATTAAAAATAAATTTTAATATAACCACATCATCAATCTATTAAATTTAAAATTAGTATAGTCATCATCCAAGTCAACATTCCATCATCATTTTGTTATGTTACTAACGGTTAAAGGACTAAAATTGAATACTATTGAAATGTGAGTGATGAACATTCTTCAACATTTCTATAAGAGATATAAGTTAATTTTTTCATTGTCAATTAGTTTTAAGGTGAAACTTTATATTATTTAATATGATATCAGAGTATAATGTGGGTAATAATCCCCGAATTTCGGTCCACAAATTCGAATCCAATTCAAAATGAATTTTTCATGACCAACATTTTGAAGGACATATTGAAGATAAGGATTATTCAACCTGTTTATAAGAGAGATGAATTAATTTACTAATTACCAATTGAATTTGAGGTGGAACCGATGCTATTCCTTCTCTTCCAAACCCACCTCTTCCCTTTCTCTCTCTTTTTTCTCCAAATCCAAACACTATGAAATCACATTCACATATTAGAAGACTCGATAGAGCCTAGACATAGAGACGGGACCTCGCTAGATGCCTTTAGCTAGGCCGAAGATTATGATCTTTTTTAGGCCCAAAAATTTAAAGCTATGGGGCCTTACTTCATGATCCACAACACCCTCTAAGTCAAAAGTCAGGACTTGTTGGTTGTTTATTTTATTATTATTATTATTAATTTTTTAATATAAGTTTGAGGATTTTTCATATATAATTAAAAAAAGTATGAATAATACTTTTTAGAAGAAATTCATGCATAAAAATAAATTTGATGCTCATATACTAAAAAGACTAAAGAAAAAAAAAACTCGTACGTCTGATAGTTTTAATTATTATAATGTTAATCATCATAGAGTAACTCAAATAGTCAAAAAAAGTCTTAAAATGTTTAAGACGATAAATTCAATCTATAGTAATCACTTACTTAAAAATTAATTTCTTATCAATTTAGTTATGAAGTTGGCTGACATTAGTTAAAAGTAAATTATTTGGTGTTTATTCAATAACATTTTTCTAATTCTTTGGAATGCGTATAAAAAACTTAGAATAGTGTATTTTGACGATAGCAAACGTTTAAATTGTAAATAATCTAAGTATATTTAAAGTATATATATGGTATGTATCTCAAAAATACCATAGCAATACATTTGAGTTGTTCAAATCAATCAAATATGGAATTGAACAAATTAGGCACAAAACAAAAATCAAATAAAGACCTAAACAATGACGTGGACGACAGCCGGGAAACCAGCGAATTGAGTTGTGGCATTATGTAACCAGGCTACACGTGGGTGGGTGCCGGCTCAAACCGGCTGCTGTGATAACTTTCAAACTAAATTCCAAAATTAACATTTACATTTATTTGTTTATTTATTTCTTTTTCTATGACTTCGTTTTAAAATTGGGGATTTTTTTTTTTTATATATAACAAAAATTGGTTAAAAAATTGATCTATAGTACAAAATTTAAAATAATTATATATATACCAAAAAACTGAAAGTAATCGAGTGATTGAGTGTGATTGAGTTCAATCACTAGTTATTGATTGAACTCATCAGTTGAGCTCAATCACTAAACAAATTGATCGAGTTCAATCATTAGTTATTGATTGGGTTTGATTGAGTTCAATCACTGAAAATTTTGATATAAATGAATTTTTGATAAAAATGTGCTATAATTCTAATAGAAGGTTCTAAGATCGGTATACACAACAAATTTCCTTTAAAATATATACTAATGATAGATAAAAAAAAACAACAACAATTATGTGTGAAACTATTTTTTTATGCTTTTTTTTAAAAAAATAATTGTAAAATTAATCAAGTTAGAAAATATATAATTTACAAAATTGTTGAACAAGTCTTAATTAATGGATATCAATAACGAACGAGAGCAACAATTCAACGACTTTAATGTATATATAATGATCAAGAAGTTACGAGTTGAATTTTTATTCTAAATATTGTATAACTAAAAAATTATCAAGGATTGACTTAGTTATAATAAAATGTATTAAAAATTGATTGATGGTGAGTTCGATTTATAATAATCATTTATTTAAAATTTAATTTCATGTTAATTTTTTTAACATTTAAATATATATGTTCATTAACATTAGTTGAGATGCACGAGGTAGGTCGATACAATCATAAAAAAGACCTTGGTGGAATGATTCACGTTTTGTTTTGTATATTGGGAGGTTTGTGGTTTGGAATGTACAGAACAAAGGGTGAGCACTTCTTTGTAAAGTGCTTCTCATGTGCTGCCCTATACTCCAAAATACTTTTCCAATTCCATTAAATAAATAAAATAAAAATATAAAGTCCTCGAACTCATACACATTTTGTTTTCTTTTAATCTTTATGAAAAGTCTCAAACTTACTTTTCAAGCTACCAATAATACTTCGACGATTTTACATTTATAATAAAAAAACAACAAAATATTTTCGTCCATGATATTAAAATCTAGCACTGAAAAACTCATTTTATCATTAGAATCAGTAATAGAGTTCTAGACTGAAAAATTCGTTTTTATCCTTAGTTGAGTTCTATTAGTATGTCTGAACATAAATTTTTTAATAGTTTCGAGATTATTATCGTTCTTAGATTTACTCTTTTTAAGCAAATACTCTTACAAATACTATCATATTAGAGAAATATAATGTTTCATGTCAAAATCATAAGAGTAGCCTATATAATTCAATTTAGAAAAATAATAATGTTTTTTAAACATATAACAAAGTTGATGGATTGACTTAGGACCTGTTTGGGGTGGGGGAAATGTGGGGATGGGATGGATTGAGTTCCATCCCATGTTTGCCACATGAATTTTCATGTTTTTATTTAAATAAAAACTTCAACAATTCTCTTTTCATCACATCAAACAACTCTATTATTAAAAAACTATAAAATATCCATTTTTTTATTTAAATAAAAATTTCAACCATTCTCTTTGCATCCCATCAAATATAACTTTATTATCACTTCTCTTTTCTTTCCTCCCCAAACATAAACTTATTCTCAATTATTTTATCTTCCCATCCTAACCTAATCCAACCCAACACAAACCAACTCAACCCAACCCTTTGAAGCCAAACATGCCCTTAGTAGCTAAGAGATCATAAGTTCAATTTAAAATGATCGTCTACTTAAAAATTAATATCCTACGATTTATTTGACATCAAAATATTGTAAAATCAAACGATCCATTTTGTGAAAATAATCGACGATTTTACCGACCTACGTACCGTTGAATATGTATAAATAACAAAGTTAACCTTTTTGTTAAATTAAGCCTCAGAAGATCTCATTGCATTTGCCTCTAAATCATATATTCCATCTCTAATTTATTTTAACCTGTCTGCAATAAGATATTACATATTCCATTACATATATTTTTCTTGTATTGATTGTTGGGTTAATCTACATTCCCCTCCTGATTCACAACATTAATTGGAAGAAGAAGAAAAAACCCTCAAAAGATTAGTGTTCTGTTGCCTAGCTAGTTCTGTATTGATTAGAACTGTGTACTCTAATGCTTATCTATTGTTCTTCAATAACCAAAGAATTTCGATGCTAAACCCAGCAAAGGCTGCAGCGAACTCGGGGCAAATTTTCTTGCAAAGAGAGAGCAAACTGAGGAGACCTTGTCATTGTAGGTGCACTTTTCCTCCCGAAATCTAGCTAAGAACTCTTCCGTAATGTCACGTCCTCCGAACGTTGCAGGGTGCGCGCCTCCTCTAGACCAGTCCACCCATGTTATGCTTCTGTTGGCTATAACGTCGCCCGATTCTATCGAGAGCATTGTCGGGAAATAATGCTCGTCGACGTAGCATGCCGGTGTACAGAATTCTTCGAATTTACGATAAAATTTGGTGTCTTGCACTATGTTGAGTGCAAGCTTGCGGTTGACTTCGAACCACTGGGCACCCTTACGCCATTCTGTGATGTTCACCTCTGGTGCCATCTCGTTCCGATATCGTCCTCTCCCGAAAGGACCAAGGTCGTCAAACGAACCCACGAAGCTGTATTTGGATTTCTTCAAGTATGTGTATATCACACTGAAATTATAGAGAGGAATGCATGATTCCGAGAGGAGAACGAACCATTCGTTGTTGATGTCGAGCAGTGCGTTGGCTAGGAGTCTTCTCTCTGCATCACACATACTCATTCTTCCCCATTCTGCAATCTGAGAGAGAAACAAGCCAGAGAGAAATGTAAAGAAACAAACAACTTGAGAATAGTCTAGTCATATATTTTCATTTTTTCTAATGAAAAGTACACAAGAGTTGAACAGAGAAATTTCAATGGGGTGTGTAACTATTTATATTTTTTTATAACCCAGAATCAGAACTTCGCACCACTACCTATTTGAAGGCGATTTGAAGGCACTCACATCCATTTCAAGGCGTAAACTTGAAAGATGATAAAAGATTTTACAATTAAGTTTGTGAGTTTCGAAGCTGAAGTCTTCAAAGAAGTAATACGTTATAAGACATATTTCAAGTTTCCAACTGCTTCCTAAAAAATTAAAAGTTGGTAAGTTTAATTCACGGTACTCAACTATCTAAGAATTAAGTTTAATTAAGTTTAATTTCCTGCTGTATGTCCAGTGAGAAGAGTCGAGTTGCGCAAAAAATTCTGATTAACAATCCTAGTACAAAACAACAAACACATATGGTCCATTCAAAATTCTAATGCTAAACATCAAAGCTTCATTCAAAATTCAATCACAATCAGCAGAATCAGTTCATAAATCCCACAAATCAGCAAGAAGAAGAAACGAAAACGCACCTGACTGGGAATTTGCCTCCCATAAAACACAGAATCACTCGTAAAATTGGGCGAAAACGACGGCGAAGAATGAACATAAACGGAAAACAACCCTTGATGACCCTTCAGAAACCTCTCCCAAATCGGCGAAAGCGGCAACGGCCCTTTACTCAAGAACATCAAAGCAATCTTGGGAACCCTTTCAAATGGGTAATTCTTAATCCCCGGTTCAAACGAAGCTCTCCAAAACAGCTCCTCGTCGTTCATCGAATGCATCGAACCGACCGGCGGGTTGACCCACCGGCTCAAACTAAGATTCGATTCCTCAAAACAGGGGAGGAAATTGGACGTTGCGCTCCGAATCCCGAAACTACGAATCGAATACAAACTAACAAACGAAAACGCAAGGCAGAGAAACAAGAACAGGACGAATAGTTGAAGTAACCTCAACGGCAACGGTCTGGGTTGGTTCGTCCGGTTCACCGGTCCAAGGTCCTTCCCTCCCTCCAATGGCAGAACCCTCGATTGCATACCGATTGAAATCGAAATTACGCTTCTGGGTTTTGGTTTTTGTTCTTCAATAACACTAATGAAGCTTGAATTTCATCTGGGAATCGGTGAAATGTTGGAGATCATGGTAGGGTTTAAGGAAAACCCAGTTGCAGAAATTGCAGAAGAAGTGTTGTGAGAGTGTTGTTAGAGGGGAGAATGAAATTGAGAGAACAAATAAATGCGATCCGAGGAATTTGAGGAATGTTTTTTGGTTTTTGGTTTTGCAGAATTTGCGTTCACGCAGAATGGGAGGGAGGGTTCTTTCTCAGTTACGCCTGGGGGACTGTGTTGCTTTGAATGGAATTCTTTCTGTTTCAACCAAATTCCAACTTTTCTTTTTCCTTTTATTCTCTTCTTCCTTACTTTACCAATAATTATAAAACTAATTATAAAACTACCAAATAAAAATAAAAAATCAATCTACTTTGAAAACAAAATTAGTTATATATTATTATTATTACGGGGCCAATTGATTGGAAAAGTTCTCTACTTGCTAAACGGGGGAGAGACAAGATTATTATTATTATTTTTTTTTTTTTTGACGTTGTCCCCGGTCACTAGTGAGTCTCGAATCTGGAATCTTGAAGGGAGCATATCTCCAAAGCCCAAGTAGTCATCCACTATGTCACCCTCCTTGAGACTGATCTTCCATTTTTTAATATCATCCCTTTACTTATTTTTTTAGTATATATATATATTAATTTTTCTTTATTTGAATCCTTTAATTTTCAAATAAACATATTTGTTGATTTATGGATATGAATATTTTTCTTTATTAATTAGTTGAAATTTATAGATATTTTTTAAATAAATCTAATTATTTGAAATTATTGTAGAAACAATATATAAAAATGAAAGAAAAAAACCCACTAAAAATCTTTTAAAAAAATAAGAATTTTCTAAGAGACGGAGATTAAATTTTGTGGCAGAAACGGAGACAAAAAGTCATTCCTCGACTCTGCTATACTAGTAGATAAATTTTAATTTTATGGCTAATCCCTCTTAAATGGATTTGTTTTTTTTTTTAATTAATTATTTTTTGTAACATAGAAATGGTAATTTAAGAGAGTGAAAGGTTGATGGGTGCTTTATAAAATTGATGAAAGATTGATTTGATTGATCGGTTGATTAGTTGAAATTCAATTTAATTATGGTTATAGATTTGATTTTGAAAATTAGTATATTATTATCATTTTTTTACTTTGAAATTTATATGTTTGAACATTTCCTTTTTAATTTAAAATTTAAAATTTTATTGAGAATGTTAAAGTGGTCATGAAAGGTCAGTTGTCTAATAATTTTATTATTTGGAGGAAATCTAATTAATTGTACATTTATTGAGTTTGTGTCCCCCAACCAACGTGTACTCAAAATAATATCAACTTTTAGGTTTAGGTTCTTTTAATAGAGTTTACATTTTTAAAAGATGTAGATTTGAAGACCTCGTTTGATAATCATTTGGTTTTTTATTTTTTGTTTTTAAAATTTAAGTCTATTATCACTTAAATTTCATACAATGTGTTCCACCCTTCCTACCATATATCCATCTTTCCTTAAGATTGTAGGAAAATACTAACTAACTTATACTCAAAAACTAAATAGTTATCAAACCGAGTCTAAGCTAGTATAATTATAATTATCAGTAGTAGTAGAGTACCTAAGTGCGATTTAATGCATTGCTTCAAAAGTTTGAACATAGTTAAAGTTTCTTTAACGATTTTGGCAACACTAAAAAAATAAATGGAGTAGGTTCGCTGTATAGTTAAGCATTAAAAAAGACAATAATTAACTTACTACATAAACTACTCATTAATATTGACTTTTTAGGTATATTATTTATAATTTAGCATTCTTAAAATAACAATAATATAAAAGAAAAACAAATCTAACCTTTTTTAGACATTGAAAATAACTTATTTTTCTAAGTAGCACGTATAAAAAAGTATTGACAACTGAATTGAAAAAAGGTATTTCTGTCAAAAAAAAAAAAAAAATTGAAAAAAAGGTATTGACAAGAAATTCTTTACGGCACATAACAAACAATAAATGAAGCCCTCGATGAATAAACCAACCAACCTACCTACCTACCTACCTACCTACCTACGTGTTCATATCTAATCACAATAATGGGAAGAAAAAGAAATCAACGATGGCTGATGGGGAATGATTTAAATTATGAGATTGAACGGGTTCGATAGAAGGAAAAGAATATTCCTCTTTTAAAAATCCCAATTGATGATCGAAAAGGTAAAAGGGAATTTTAAAATTTTCGGAAGATGTTGGTCAACCGGATTTTAAAAATGCCCAAATTAACCCAGTTAATTTTAATGGGAAGGCAACAGTTTTAAAGATAAGTAGTAAAGAGGTGGCCAAAAATAATATTTCTTTAGGATTAGAGCCTCGAGGCCTGGATCCCGATGGGGGAAGAGGGAAAGTTAAACCGAGAGGTGGAAGATGGAAGCGTAGAGCAAGATTGGGGGAGGGGGGAGGGGGGGGGGGGATGGGCGTATCACTAGAGGAAGTAGTGAACGAGGATATAACATCTATTAGTGGGCAAAAACATGGTATTGAGGATGTTGATATGGCCAACCCCCGAGCATTTGCGCACTTCGACATGAGGTGCTCAAAAGTAAGCCGGATATTCTTTTTGTTTGTGAGACAAAGTGTGGCGATGATGTTGTTGCGCAGTTTAAGCGATCCTTTGAGTTTGATTGTTGTTTTTGTGTTCCGAGCAAGGGACGCAGTGGTGGTCTTCTTTTGTTTAACTCTTCTCTGAATGTTACGATTTCTTCTTCCTCTTTTGGTCATATTGATGTATCTATCAAGGACCAATGAGAATGGTGGAGGTTTACTGGTTTTTATGGTAACCCGGTGCAATCTAAGCGCGGGGAGTCTTGGGATCTTATTAGAAGGCTGAATCATTGCTTTAATCTTTCGTGGATTATTGGTGGTGATTTTAATGAGATTCTTCATGAGGGAGAACAAATGTTTGGCTCTGCTAGGAGCCAGGTGAATATGGAGAATTTTCGAGAGGTATTAGATGAGTGTTCGCTCATTGATGTTGGTTTTTCGGGTGATCAGTTTACGTGGATTAAACGAAAAGATTCTGATTCCGCTACTCGAGTTCATCTTGACATGTATTTTGCTAACCCGCTTTTTATTTTCAAGTCTTGTAGAATTAATATTGAACATTTAAATTTTCATTCCTCGGACCACAAACCTATTTTGGCTGGTTTCTTTTGGCTTGGTGAGGGGAATGAGATTTTTAGGAAGGCTAAATCGTTAAAATTTGAGGATAGTTGGACAAAGTTTGAGGAATGTATAAACTTATTAAAAGTTAATTGGGTTGTGTATGATTCTAGAACGCCTAATGCTTCTAATCTGATTAATTGTGTGAATGTTTAAAAGAAATGGCTAGGTGGAATAAGAATAGATTAAATGACTCTTTAAAAAAAGCAATTGAGGCTAAAGAAAATAAGATCCTTCAGCTGAATGAATCGGGAGGGGGTTATCGATCACACTCGATTCAGAAAGCTGAAATGGATCTTGAAAATCTTTTGGTGGAAGAAGAAATTTTTTGGAAGCAAAGGTCTAGGGAGGATTGGCTTAATTGGGGGGATATAAATACTAAATGGTTTCATTCGAGAGCCTCTCATCGCAAGAAGCGAAATAAAATTGAGAAGTTGTTAGATAGTAATGGTAGATGGTGGAGCAAAGAGGTTGATATTGTTAGAGAGGCTAGATGCTATTTTGATAACATTTTTAAATCTCAAATTAACGGTTCTCAGGCTAAAGATAGGATTTTGAGAGATGTTTCGAAAAAGATTTATGGGGTTGATTCTCGTGTTCTGGATCAGGATTTCACTAGGGTCGAAGTTGAGTTCGCGCTTAAAAGCATGAATCCTTCTAAGGCCCCTGCCCCTGATGGGACTAATGTTTTATTTTTTCAAAATTATTGGGATATTGTCGGGGATGAGGTGGTGAAGTTCTGTCTTGGGGTGTTAAATGGGGGTGAAGAGCTCGGGCCTATTAATGGCACTTTTATTGCTCTGATCCCTAAATTGCAGGTGTCTTGTAAAATAGAGGAGTTTCGGCCAATTAGCTTGTGTAATACGATTTATAAAATTATTGCTAAAATCATGGCTAATAGGCTGAAATTAGTCCTTGATAAAATCATCTCTCCAAATCAAGCCGCCTTTGTTCCAGGAAGGTTAATTATAGATAATGTAGTTATTGGCTTTGAGTGTATTCATACTATCCAAAAACGTAAGACATGCAAAAAAGGTTGGGCTGCTCTTAAGTTGGATATGAGTAAGGCTTACGACAGGGTGGAGTGGGATTTTTTATATGGTATGATGGACAAGTTTGGTTTTAGTCAAGCTTGGATTGAGAAGGTCAAAAGGTGTATTTCTTTGGTCAAGTATGCGGTGCTGATCAATGAAATTCCTTATGGAGATATTATTCCTGAGAGGGGCTTAAGACAGGGGGACCATTTGTCTCCTTATCTTTTCCTCATTTTTTATGAAGGGCTTTCTTCGATGCTGATCAGGGAAGAATCCATTAATCCCTCTTCGTGCTTTAAAATCAATAATCACTCTCCCCCGATCTCTCATTTATTTTTTGCTGATGATAGTTTGCTTTTTTTTTTTTCAGGGCTGATGAAGTTGATTGTGTTAAGATCAAAAAGTTGTTAAACTGTTACAAGGAAGCTTCTGGTCAAATGGTTAACTATGACAAGTCGACCATGTTGTTTAGTGGGAATGTTAGTGGGAAGGAGAGGCTGAAGTTGAGCAATATTCTGGGAGTGAAAATTAATGATAATCTAGGTGTTCATCTTGGGATGCCTTCGCAGAATGCCAAAAACAAGAAAGCTCTTTTTCAGTCTATTAAAGGGAGGTTGGAAAAGTGTCTCCAGTCTTGGAAAGGTAGAATGCTCTCTAAAGGGGGGAAGGAGGTGCTTATTAAGGCAGTGGGGCAAGCTATTCCCACTTATGTTATGAGCTAATTTCGTCTTTCTAAAACTTTCAATGAGGAGTTGGAAGGGATCTGTGCTAGAT
>JBBMEF010000023.1:1761159-1774554 GCA_037832685.1 Sicyos baderoa
GATTTGCAAATATTTTCAAAAAGTTGTTATTTACTCAATTTTTTTTATCTTATTGTAATATACATGCAAATTCCCCTATATTAAATGCATATATATGGTATATACTATAGCCCTACGTATATATATATAATAGCTATAATAGAAAGAGTTTGTGGCCGGTAGAAAGAGTTGGTGACTTACTAGTTTTATTATTTGGTAGTAATCTAATTCAACACTAAATCACAAATTCGATCATAAAAATCAATATTTATCTTTCATTTATTTCTTTTTTAAAAAAAACACCAGTCCACCCAACCTAAAATTGCTATTGGTTAAACAAATTTAAGGGTTAATAAGATAATCACTCAACTTAATATTATGCAAGATCTACAATTGATTCAAATGGTATAATATAGCAAATTTCATGAGCATTACCAAGTGAATCAGACCCATCATTTCAAAATGTTTTTGATTGATTGCGATTACAAATTCATAAATTATGTGCCTCACCTAGATTACTATGGATATAAAAGGAGGCTATGAAGGATATAAAAAGTTTATAATAACCATCATGTGGTAGTTCAATTGATCATAAAAATCTTAGGGTGCATAAGATGATAGGTTCAAATCTCATGGTGGCCACCTACCTAGAAATTAATTTTAAATTAATACCCACGAAATTCTTTGGCATCCGAATGTTGTAGGGTCAGATGATATGTCCGTGACATTAGTCGAGGTGCGCTTGTGCATGCAAGTTGGCCTAAACAGTCACGAACATAAAAAATATATATATAAAAAGTTTATAATATTAAGAAGAGATGGGAGTGGTTAGAGAGAAAAAAACATACCTCTTTTCCTTTAATTATTAGTGTTGCCTTTTTGTTTCTATATTGAATTAAAAAATTGATGTGGGAATAAACACCATGATTGTAGTTGATGATTAATTTGATTAAGCATCCCTAAAGTGACCTCTTGAATTGAATGGAAATTGACTTCTCTAAAACGATTGTATGATTTCAAATATTAATTGCTGTTTCTAAGGATTTTAGTCCGCGATCAGGGAGCCGCCCGCGGAGGAAAGTAAGTTTTAATTCAATTCATATTTAAAGAATGAAATAATAATTAGACTTTAGATAAATATATGACAAAGCTAAAAAATATCAAAGTTTTCAATTAATATTTTACGAATTTATTAAAATATTGTAGGATTTGATATATTTTGAGGCAATAGGTGACGGTGCATGTAAATTGACTCGAACGGGTCACAAATATTAAAAAAAGAAAAAGTAACTATAAAGTAATCACTTTATTTTTTATCACATATTATATATATATATATATATTAAAGATATTGTAAGTTCTTTTAATACACATGAATCTTAGAACGAACTTATGCATATTTCACACTGTTTTGACCCTACAACATTTTGTTATAAATTATCTTCCCTTTAAAAATAAATAACCAATAATAATATATTCATTCTTTGTTTTTTGTTGGATCAAATACTAGTTATAGTTAAATAGACTTATACTAGTATATGTATCTCAAAACTAATTAGTGATCAATATAGTACTCAATTAATCTTATAAATGTTTGTGTAATATCTTGATCATTGTTTGACTGTGATATCATTACTAAGTACGACCTAAATTAAACATTTAAAATTTTACTAAAATCAAACAAACTCTAAAATAAATTGGTGGTCTTGAAATTGGATAGGGAGCACATTCTTAACTTTCAACCGATACCTACTTTATTAATTCCAACAATTGATTGATTAAGGGTTAGAGATGTATCTTTTTTCAAAAAATATTTTAAATCAATAATAGTCGTCCTAATTTTTATTTTTATTTTTTGAATTCAATAACAAAGAAGGGAGTGAGGGTTCAATCTCACAATCTTATGTGTACACAATCTAGAGTGAGCATAACTCATCAATTAAGAAATAACAAAAGTTGTGATTTTTTTTTTTTTTATGTCCGTGACTGTCCGGGCTAGCTTGCGTACATAAGCACACTCGACTGGGCATATCGCCTAACCTTACAACATTTGGATGCCAAGAAAATTCGTAGGCCACCATAAATTTGAACTCATCACCTTATGCACCCCAAGACCCTCCATAATCAATTGGACTACCCCAGAATGGTTACAAGTTGTGATTCTTGTAATCCTCTATTGTACTAATAAAAATGATCATGAATACACACTTTATGGTGAACTATTCTGAACAAATAATAGCCTTATTTGCTGAATGGATGTTGGCCTTTTGCAATTATCTCAAATATTTTACTTCATTTTCTTTCAATTTTAACTTTCAACAAAGAAAGACTTGCCAACTACCACCTATTTTATTTTCTCAAAATAATAAATAAAGCTAGTTCCAAACTTTGGCACTTCACCATCTCTATTCTTGACTCTTTCTTCTTCCTCTTTCATGCACTAGATTCACTTCAAAACCTCACTAAATCCCAATTTCCCCCAAAAGCTTCAAAATTTCCCCTTTTTTTATCAAAAAAAATTCACAATTTGATCACTACCCATTATGAAAAGAAAATCCCATTTCCTAGATCATGGATAAACAGCCCATTTTAGCTCATTTCAAGCGATCCACAATTAGGGTTTTTTTAGGGCATTGAAGAAAAAAATTGCAAATTAAACCACTTCATTGAACAATGGAGCATTACAATAACCATCTAAACCAAAACTCAAATCCGATACAAAATTTCTTGTTGTACTCATCATCATCATCATCCGGAAATTTCGGAAGATCAAGCAATCCAACGGCTCAGATGAGTGCCAATTCGTTTCATCTTCAACAAGGATCCGATTGTAGTAGTTTTCAAAACGACAAGTCGTATCCCACTGTCAAGACTGAAGCCACCACTTCCCATCACCAACAACACCAAGTTCTCAAATTTCACTACCAAAGACAGCCGCCGCCGACATGTCGTCCCGACCAAAACGGCGTCGTTGATGTTGAAGCTATTAAAGCTAAAATTGCTGCTCATCCTCAATACTCTAGCCTCCTTGAAGCCTACATGGAATGTCAGAAGGTAAAAAGAAAATAAAAAAAAAAAAAAAATCCCTTAAAATTACAATCAGGCCCCTACCCTCAATTCCAACTTTGAATTTAGCTAAAAAAAATGATTTTTTTTTAAATTTAATTTTTTTAGGTCGGTGCTCCGCCGCAAGTGGTGGAGCAGCTGGTGGCCGTCCGGCAAGAATTTGAAGAACGGCAGCGATCCTCCATGGTTGCCGGAGAGTCCACAAAGGATCCAGAACTTGATCAATTTATGGTGTGACAATTATTAATTATTATTTTTTGTTATTCTAGTACTTATACTTTTAGAAAAAAATAATTTATATTGAATGAGTCGGTAGCACCATTGTTTATCTGATTTGTGTTAATCATTTTTACTCTACGATCAGTCTCTTCGATCCTTAGAATCGGTATTTGTAATTCTCTACCGCGAGCTTATACTCAAAAAATATATATAAAAAACAAATTATTTAAAAATGATAATAATTTATTATAACTATTGATTTCATATACATTGAAAAATAATAGGAAGCTTACTACGACATGTTGGTGAAATATCGGGAGGAACTTACAAGGCCAATTCAAGAAGCCATGGATTTCATGCGAAGGATCGAATCTCAACTCAGTTCTCTCTGTAACAGCCCAATTCGGATCTTCAATTCTGGTAAATTTTCTTCAAAATTTCAATTTTTTCTGAAAAGGGTTTTAAATTAAGCTAATTTCTGATATGGGTTTTTGTTCTTTATGCTAAATTTGTAGTCTTCAAATTTTATGAAACCCTAATCACAAGCAATTTTTTTTACATATTGAGATAAAAATAATAATAAGAAGAAACCCGCATATTTATATTGCGGTGTTACAATACAAATCATGATACGCCCACGTTTGGTTCTGCAATGTGGGTTTATTTATTTATTATAAAATGCAGTTTCAGATCTCTGCCACTGTAATTTTCTTTGAAGATTTCAAAAAAAAAAAAAAAAAATCTAATAAGATTCAGTTATTATTTTTATGGGGTGTTATCAGTGAGCTTAAACTGATTCAAATCAAAGATTAATTTAGTCCAACATAGGATTCTGTTCATATCAAACGCTACCCCATGTAGGTCCTGTCAGATTTTTATTTTACTAATTTAAGTTATTTTTACAATAATTTAATAAGAAACTTAATTAATCATATAAAAAATGTTAAAGAATGTCTGCAATGGTCTCTAGACTGATATTAGTTCTTAGTTTTCCAAAACCTTCTGGACTTCTAGACTAGCCTATGATGTTTTAGTTGTTTGGTTTTTATAAACACATATAAAATGATTTTTTTTTGTTTTATGCTCGTGACTGTCCGGACACGTATTTCGCCTTATGTCACGAAATTTAATGACTCTATAATATTTGGATGTCAATGAAATTCGTAAAAAAATAATTTATATAATATGGTCACCATAGATTGAACTGGTAAACTCATAAATAAAATGATGATATTAAAATAATGAAAACTATATGTTAGAGTAATAATTTTAGCCTTAAACAAAAAGAAAAAGAAGTAAATGGTTATCAAACATGCCTTAGGGTGTTTGTTTGTCATATTTATAAACGATTGAAAATGAGTATTTAATTACTAACTACTCTAAAAAAATTATATCTAAACTAGTTTTTATAATTCTCAAAATAACTCTTCATTTTTACTTTTCAAATTAACTTCAATTCAATTCTAACTATTCGTGTTTTTTTTTTTAGTATTAACCATTCGTTTCTAATCATTCATTTTTTAACTATTTAAAATGCACTTCAAAATAACTCCTCGAATTAACTCTCCATCCAAAACTTCATCCAAACATCTCCTTTGTTTTTTTGTTTTTAAATTTATTTTGACTCAAATTCTTTATCATAGTTTGTCACGACCAAATTTTTTTAATCTATATATTCTTTAAAAAGTTTATAAATTCTAATTTGATTTTCAAATATATTTTAGAGGTAATAATTAAAAAAATGAGGGATGGAATAGTTGTTAGAGAACTTAATTTTCTTTTGAAAAAACTATCAGAACTTATCTAAATTTTGTTAATTGTGCATTCTGATATTTTATCGCTAATGTAGAATATTTCGAAATCATTATTTGAATATTTATCATTGTATGTTTGTTCAGCAATCAAAGTATTGACAATTATTAGAGTACATTGTGTGATCTTAATTCACATTTTAGGCAGCACCATGTTTAAGCATGAGAGTTCATGCAATTATTATGTGCAGATGAGAAGAGTGATGGTATGGGATCGTCCGAGGAGGAACAAGACAACAGCGGCGGAGAAACCGAGCTTCCGGAGATCGATCCACGAGCAGAAGACCGAGAATTGAAGAACCACCTGCTGAAGAAGTACAGTGGTTACCTGGGCAGTCTCAAGCAAGAACTCTCTAAGAAAAAGAAGAAAGGCAAACTCCCAAAAGATGCAAGGCAGAAACTTCTTAATTGGTGGGACTTGCATTTCAAATGGCCATACCCTTCTGTGAGCTTCTCAATTCCCTTAAACTACCTTTTCAATCTATTTACAATCATTTTCATCTTTATTAATAAAACATTCGAAACTCTTAGGCCAATAATCGGCCTAGTGGTCAAAGATGCCTATGAAGTAATAAGTTCAATCCATGATAACTATTTTTCTCGAAAACTATATGTATTAGGATCAAATTGTCCTTGAGGGGCGGCATAGTTGGTCTAGGGCACACGTTTCGATAGTATGCTACGCTTGAAATCTCCAGTTTGATACCTGGTTGTAACATTAATTTGTATACATTTCTAATTATATCTTTGTTCCTCCAATATATCTCAGTAACATAGTCTAGAGATGAATCAGTGGTGCTCCTAGATTTAGAAGACTGAAGCTTCAAATTCTCAAGTTATCAAAAAATAAATATATTAAGATCAAACGGTTGTTCTATAAAAATAGTGAAAATATGCTAGATAAGTGAGAGTAACCTTTAAAAAGCCTATTTGTCACGAATCAAATAGTTATCAAACGAAATGTCAACAAATTGTAAACGAGTTTCAATTATCGATAATCTCTCATGCAAAGAGAAAAGTTTAAGCACAATGTTCAAATGATGAGATATATTTTTGACAGGAAACAGAGAAGGTTGCATTGGCTGAATCCAGTGGATTGGATCAGAAGCAAATAAACAACTGGTTCATTAACCAAAGGAAGAGACACTGGAAACCTTCTGAAGATATGCAGTTCATGGTGATGGATGGTTTTCATCCTTCCAATGGCACGCTCTATGTCGATGGCCCTTATCGACTCCGACCGTGACCAATCGTAACGTCGCTAAACAATATCTGCAATTTCGATATGAATGCGAGAAGGTTAATTTCTTTATATGATCAATCCAAATAGTGTGATAAGTAATAATGTTGTGTGTTTTTATGACATAATTTTGCTTCAAGTATCTTCCATTTTTTCCCATTTTTTTCTAAGTTATATCCACAGCCTGCTTGGATTGATTTAGCTACCACTTATCGGAAGATATAGTTCATGTTTTATGGAAGATTTTTTAATTTTCTTTGAGTATTTCCCCCTTTTTTATTTTTTTTATTTTCATATCCATAATGCCTGTGTTCTTGTTCGAATTATAATAGAAGGGAAGTATTTGTTTTTTTTTATTAAAGAATATTATCTATTTTTTATTTGAAGCTTTAGTATACCGGCTCAAATGTTACTAAATTTTCTACCATGTATTCCACATTTTCTATAATATATTTATCTTTATTTAAGAGAAATATGTGAATGCTAATTAATATTCAAAAATCAAAATAAGTTTGGATGCTTTTTTTTTTTTTTTTTCCCAAATTTTAATTTGTTTCTACAATAAAAATATGAAAGTAAGAAAAAATATATAATAAAATAGTTGTTGACTTAAATTTTAAAAATAAAAAATAAAACCAAATAGTTACGTACAGAGCCTAAAAAGTTAATTACACCGCGCTTATATCATGAAATATAAAATAATATAAATTCCTACCTTTTGAAATTTGTTATGTTATGTTAATACTTTTATGATAAATTTAGTTTTTTTTTAACAATTAATTTTAGATTTGGGACGCATGGATCAAAAAAATTTAGACTTTAGTCATTATAATTTTAATTAAATTGGATGGTTGATTGGTTTGGTTGTTTAATGATAATTATAATTATGATTTCAATATTAAAAATTAATATTTTACTCTTATTTAGTACTAGTGGTTTTTAGCTAAGTTAAGTGAATGGATTTTTTTTTTCTTTTTGTTTGAATCTAATTTCTAACCTCGAAGTCATTTAATACTAGGGGATTTATTTTGTATAACAAAAATTAATTAAAAAATCTGAAAATAATTGCACACATAGCAAAAAATTGAAACTAATCGAATGATTAAGTTCAATCGCTAGCTATTAATTGAACTCAATCAGTTGAGCTCAATCACTTAACAAACTGATTGAGTTCGATCACTAATTATTGATTGAGTTCGAGTGAGTTCAATCACTCAGAATTTTGGTATAAAAGAATTTTTGATAGAATGTACTATAATTTTAATAGAAGATTTTTTTTTTTTTGAAGCAATTTTAATAGAAGGTCTTAAAGTTTGAATAAACAACAAATTTCTTTAATACTACTCTCGACCATATTCATTTTGACTACTATTTTGAAAATACAAAATCGTTGATAAGCATTTTATAAATAATAAAAAAAAAATCGTTAATAATAAGCAAAAAAAAAAAGGAAAAAAAGAAAGAAAAAAAAAAGAGATTTCTGGGTTCGTATCGAAAAGCACCACCCAACCCAACCCTACACAGAGGGTGAGAAAAATTAACAAAGAGGAGACGAATAGATAACCGCGAACGGCGAAACCAACGACATCAATGGCGCTGCCGCCGTCAATTTCTCTGCTCTCGTTTTCTCCCAACTCCCGAGTAAGATTATTATTTCTATTTATTTCTTTCGATTCGCTTGATTTACGACGAATTTCCAGATGAACTGATTGAGCTTCATAATTTACATAGATTTTTTTTTTCTTCAATTTGTTAGTCTACAAAGAGCTTTGTTAGATGACGATGTGATTCTGTAGAATAAGAAATGGGAATTTTTCTGAGGATTTAAGCCATTTTAGTTAGGGTTTTTTTGTGTTCTGTTACATAATTGGAGTAATGTGGAATGTTAGTTTATTTTGATTCAGTTAATTACTCTCGTATATGTGGCTGGTGAAAACTAAAGAAACGATTCAATCCACAATGGCCACCTACTTAGGATTAATTTCCTCCGGATTTCTTGAGCATCCAAATGTTATAGGATCATGTCGTATGTCTCTAAGTCATTATCCACAAGCGACTGTCATCCACAAAATTACGCGGTGTCTTGGTATAAAATTACTCCTCTATTTTATGATTATAGTTTCGATACACTATTAAAATAGTTGAATATCTCTTTTGTTATTGGCTTTTCATTTTTATACTTGGAATTTCATAATATCTAATGAAATTGTTTTTAGTTGAGTTGTTAGTTAATCTTCATGAATTTTCTTGTTAGCTTCCTCAATTGGGATACCTTTTGTAACCCATGATTTGGCATACTTTGCTTGCATTGAGATGAGGGAATATCTACCAGAATTGAACTGTACATTTCAGTTTGATTTTCCTCCTCTTATGACTTTTGATCCATTAAAAGTTTAAAAGTAAAAGGTTCAGACTTGAGAGATTGTATTTTCCTATTTCTGCAGATGATACTGTGCAAAGAAAAAGCATCTTGGCTTAATAGTTGTTCGCTTATTCCTGGTAATCGCCGAGCAACTCTTGCATCTAAAGTCAGATTGGCACGGTTTATGGATTCTAATTCCGTACCTATACAAATTGAAAATTTGAAAGAGAAGATACAGGAGGCCGTGCCGGAACCCGTTAAATTTTTTCCATGGAAGGAAGCAGAGAAGATGCTGGTGGAGAGACTGGTTTTTATGGGGAAGGAGACACTGAAGTGGTCTGTTCTCTTGTTCACTGCTGTTAGCTCTTTATCAGATTTTGTAGCATCAATAGTTAGAAACCAGGAGTTACTTATTCCCATTGGTCTATTTGTTGGTGTCTTGCTCACTGACCTTTTAAAGGAGATATCTCAAGAAATGTTTGGCAGCTCAGAGGTACATTTTTCTTCTTGCTTATTTTTATTCTATTCTATATGCTTTCTTCAATTATTCATCATGATTCAAGTAATTAAACATAAACCATTCATTCCACAGAAATCAAGCTTCAAGAAGCAACTTTATGGTCTCGGCTTCTTCTTTGTTTCCGTCAAGCTAATAGCGTATGGCTTCGCAATTCAAGCACAGTCGTTTCCTTTGCATGTTGCAAATGGTGGCCTAATTCAAGTTTTGTGGCTGTTGAGAAATTTGTCAAGAGAAAAAAATGGACTAAATGAAGAGAGCCCATTTGTAGATGAAGTTACTGCCTAACCTTGAACGAATACGATTGTTTAAACTATCTATATTCGTTTCTATGATGAAAATGTAAGGTTAGAAACACAATATTGTTATGACACATTCACGTAACGGGACCTTGTTTCGGCGTCGAAATGCATTGGTGAGCGCAACCATGTATGGGTAGGTTGTATACGCAACTTTTGCAGTGAGGTGATGCCGATTAGCTAGGGCTTGTGTATCAGCTTCATAATTTGACAATGAGCAAAAGTTTTTGTTTCTAAATCCTTTATTTGTTAAAGAGAGGCTGCACCCCTCCAATAATGCCGGCTGTTGTGGCGCTTTAAGCGCCACAAATCTTACTTCTTCTTTTTCTTTTTTTTTTTCTTTTTCTTTTTTTTTTTTTTCAATTCATTCTATATTTTGTTTTAATATATATATATATATATATTCATTAATATTTTTTTTTAATTTCCAAAACTGTAGCCTTTCTATAAAGTTATTCTATTTTACTTTTTAATTTATTTTTTTTTTTTTTTTATTTTTTTTTTTTTTTTGTCTACAATAGTAAGTCAAATAATATTTATTCATGGTAATAAAAAAATAAATAAATTAAAATAAATTTTGTGACACTTAAGGATTTTCCAAAAAAATTGACAATCTCAATAACACAACTAACAAAATCCAAATTGATGGAATGAACTGAGTTAAAAACATTTTTAAATTGGGTTCAAATAATGAAATATTTATGATTTGGCTTGTATCAAGAATAACTTAAAATTAATCCCAGCTAATCTAACTAACCCAAATTGATTATTAAGTTTTAAAATATTTAATTTTATCAAAAATATTATGTATGCATATATTTCTTTTATTAAATTATTATTTTTAGACTTTATATTTATCAACAATAATAGTTTCAATCTTTTATATGAACCATAAATAAGAAAAGATATAACTATTAAATATTTATATTTTATTTTGTTAGTACAAGTTGAAAGGGGATTACAAATACCGATTTCAAGGATTGGACCGTAATGCTGGTATTGAACTGATTTACAACCAAATAATAAAATCATTATTGACCTATTCGATAATATTTATATTGCATTGACTAAAAATAGATAACTAAATCAACTACAAATACTTTTTTTTCATCTCACAATCAACAACAAATACATTTAATACTAAAATATATAATAAATATTTAATATTTAATGGAAGATCCCTACTATAAAATGTAACCACAAATACTTTTTCGTTAAGAACAACAAAACTTCTATAAAACAAATAGATAATTGTAACTTTCATAAGTAAATAAACACTTAAAGCTAACAAAAAAATAGATAGACATAATTTGACTACATATATTCTACTTGAAAATATTTTAAAGAATATTGAAAAATAAAAAGTTTAAAAATAACAATTATATTAAATAAATATAGAATTATATTATTGGTAAAATAAATATTTTTTGAACTTATTAATCAATTCGGGTTACTCGATATGATTTTATGTCAACTTTTAATTCAATCAAACCCATAAATTTTTATTAATTTAAATCCAACTCAATAATTTTTTTTAACTCAACTCAACCCATCAATTTGAGAGTTATTTGAACGCCCCTAGATGCAACCAAGGCACAAACTTTCTTATCTATTTTTTAATTACAAATTTATTAGGTTTATTATTTTTTTTAGAGGACAAATATTTATTTGATATTACTAATTTAATATATCTTTCTACATTTAAAAAAAAAAAACAAATTTTCCTACCGACAAAAAAATATATGTTTTTCTACCTAAAATAACAATATTTTTTTAAAAATTTAAAGTTAAAATTGTTAAAAAGAGTAATTAAAATGGAAAACAGAATAAATTAAAAAAAAAAAATTAAAAAAAGAGCAAAATATGTGGCTCTCAAGCGCCACAAAAAAGTGGCGGGGCTGCACCCAAACATTTCTCTAATTTTAATAGAGAGTCTTAAAGTTGGTATACATAACAAATTTCTTATTATTATCTATCGATGGAAATATCTTAAAATTTGACTATATTTTTATTTTTAGAATAGTTTATCCATTACAATTTTCCTTTTTATTTAGTCCAATAAAAATGTAGGCATGGATTGGAACTCATCGGTCATGACTAAGCAATTATCAATTAAAATATTACTCTTATTGATCTAATTGTTAGTTAGCTTCGAAAATATCTTACGAGTAAGGGAATGTTGGCTAAAATAACTAAGGAAAAATAGGCCATTTCCAATCTCATAAAACTATAGAAAATGAAATGCATAAACTTAGTAGGTAGATGTTGGTTGTTTTTAATTAGTTTAAATAGTAATTTTTAGTGTAATAGGATGCTATTTTTAGCATTACAGCGTATGTATCGTTTAGAGCTGTAATTGAATGAAATAGCAAAATTTCTCTATTCTCTTTCCCTCCCAATTATAATAAATGATATAATTAAGATTTCACCTAAAAATAATAATGGATATTTAAGAAGTAATCCATATTTCTTATAAAAATATTGAAAAATCCTTCTTCCTTATCTTTTCAATGTGTGTAACAAATGTCAAAAGATGTGAGTATTATGTTTGTTTGGATGGAATCCAAATACTTTACATGAAATTCTGTTACTATATTAAAAAAATATGAAATTCTACTTCAAAATAAATTGATATTGAGAAGAGTAACCCATATCTGATGTTGAAAACTTATCAATTTTTTAATATAGTATGAGTATCTCCAACCCTCTCCCAAATAACACCTGTATACACTTCTCTAATTATTTTTAATACCAGACCGATACAAGAACTTACCTTGCTTGCCTAGTATTTTATAATAACTTAGTGACTAAAATAGTATATATTTTTCCTAAAGAAAAGATATATTATGAACTTTTAAATTTTATATCCTTCAAAGTTAGTGTGAGATAATTTTTTAGGAGTAAAACTCATCTATACATGTATGTATAGGGGAACCCTATATTTTAATTATGTGTCACTATTGAGAGTGTCACAAAAAATTCTTTAATACGGCTACATATCCAAAAGATAGGGCTCCCCCATACATGCATGTGAAAGGGAATTTTGCTCATTTTTTAGAGCCCATTATTTGGCACACCTGGTTGGAGCAAAACACTCCTAAAATTTTTGACCATACAAATGAAAAATCATGCTCAAACCTTTTTTTTTTTTTTTTTGGTATTCGTAACTGTTAGGACCAACTTTCGCACATCTCAATTAATATCACGAGATATACTGGCCGACTCTACAACATTTAGATACTAGGGAAATCCGTAAAAATTTAATTCACAAGTAGATAACCATCATGAATTAGATCCATCAATTTATGCATCCCAATTAGGCCCCTTTTAACCAATTGAATTACTCTATGATGGTTATGCGCTCGAACGATATTAAAATTATGGAGCAAAATATTGCCATTTGTTGTGATTATAAATTCTTTGTTTGTAGCCAATCAACGGTGAGAATTATTCACATTTTCGATATGAGATAAGGTGAAAAGCATCAACCCCCTTCTCTATGTAATAATATGTTTCTTGAATACCTTTTTTTATAATGAAATTATAATATCCTTTTTCCAAAAAAGTTGCCCATGTATCCAGAGTTGCAACCAAAGTTATGCATCAATTAGACTAAAGGAAGATAAAGGGGCGTGTATAAGTAAAGAAAAATGTATATATTCATGGGAA
The DNA here is from genome assembly GCA_037832685.1 of Sicyos baderoa. NCBI lineage: Eukaryota > Viridiplantae > Streptophyta > Magnoliopsida > Cucurbitales > Cucurbitaceae > Sicyos > Sicyos baderoa. Next base: position 1,774,322 of record JBBMEF010000023.1, read on the forward strand.
CAAAAGCACTTTAAGACAATAATTATATATATAAATTGTTAACGGACGACAAACCTACCAGGATAGACTGTGGTATTCTACAGCACTTTGTTTGCATTCCCAATAATCCTCCCCTCGAACAAAGTACCGCATGCGAGCCTCTCAGATAGTCATTTTTGAACTACACATTTGAGCACGCCTTAACTCAAACCACGAATCCTTCCGAATTACACTTGAGCAAACCGTAAAGCCCA
>JBBMEF010000023.1:1774654-1798097 GCA_037832685.1 Sicyos baderoa
TAATAGTTTTTTAATAATAAAGTTATGTTTGATGGGATGGGAAGTGAATTGTTGAAGTTTTTATTTAAATAAAAAAAAATATTGAATAGTTTTTTAATATTTTAATATTTAAATAAAAATGTGGGGTCCACACGTAGAGTTGGGTAGGAGTTGGGTGGACTTATGGACCGAATATCTTGAGGAATCAAATAAATAATCACTTTACCCGTAATTTTTTTGACAATTAAGACCGCGTTTGATAATCATTTGGTTTTTTGTTTTTGATTTTTGAAATTTAAGTCTATAACAATTATCTTACCATATATTTTTTTACTTGGATATCTACATCTCACCTATATTTATAGAGACTAAACTAAATTTTGAAAACAAAAAAAAAGTTTTCAAATGCTTGTTTTTGTTTTTAAAAGTTGGTTAATATTCGTCTACTTTCTTAAGAAAAAATGGATATATTATAGGAATGGTGGATTTGAGTGAGAATAGGCTTAAATTTTAAAAACCAAAAACAAAAAACTAAGGCTGATCCATTTGATAACCATTTGGTTTTTTGTTTTTGGTTTTTGAAATTTAAGCCTATTCTCACTCAAATTTACTACAATGTCTTCCACCTTCATACAATATATCCATCTTTCCTTAAGAAAGTAGGAGGATACTAACCAACTTTTAAAAAAAGAAAATAGCTTCCAAAAGTTTGTTCTTGTTTTTAAAAATTGGTTAGTATCCTCCTCCTTTCTTAGGGAAAGATAGATATATTGTAGGAATGGTGCGAAAGACATTGTAGTAAATTTGAGTGAGAATAAGGCTTAAATTTCAAAAACCAAAAACAAAAAGTCAAATAGTTATCAAACGGGCCTAAATAACTATTAAATGGAGGCTAAATATTATATTTTGTTGTAAAAATAGTTTATGCACGTAAATTAGTTGGGATATACGTGTGTGTATATATATATATTTTGTAAGAATCAGTGAGGTAAACTTTTTATTAGAGGGGACAGTCCAATATTATTTTTTTCCATTATAAATATCATGTAGATTCTATACAAAAAGAGACAAGAAGAAAATCCTGTTTCCTTCTCTATATATAACACTTTCTCTGCTCCATTCCCTTTTTATAAAAAAATTTAAAAATAAAAACCCGATGGCTTTTTCATCAAGCACATGAATTTTCTCCCATTAATATACTATTATAACCCTCTCTCTTTCCCCCTTTCTTTCTCACATAATTTCTCTACTTTGAAGACTCTTTTGGAAAGAAAGGCCATGGGAAGAGCTCCTTGCTGCGACAAAGCCAACGTGAAGAAGGGCCCGTGGTCTCCCGAGGAAGACGCAAAGCTCAAATCCTATATCGACCAGCACGGTACTGGCGGAAACTGGATCGCCCTCCCTCAAAAAATCGGTATCAAAAATATATATCATAACCTATCACCTTAAGTACTTTTGTTTTTTTTTTGGTTTAGTTTTGAGTACGAAACCGAAATCGGTATGTTTTTTCGGGTCGATTAGGTCTTAAGCGATGCGGAAAAAGTTGTCGACTCCGGTGGTTGAACTACCTTCGTCCCAATATCAAGCATGGGGGTTTCTCTGAAGAGGAAGATAAAATAATTTGTAGCCTTTTTGTTAGCATTGGAAGCAGGTACATAATCTTACTTAAAGTTGTGAATTTAATTGATTATTCTAAATTTTAAGGTCGTAAATCATGTTAATTGAGTTTTTTTTTAGTTCTATCATATTCAAGACTCGAATTCATAACTATATATTATATGATATCATTGAAATATTACTTTTTTTATAATCATGTCAATTGAGTTAAGTGATTGTGTAAAAAACATATATATATAAGTACTAAAGTTAATTAAATCTTACGTGTCGACCTAGGTGGTCGATTATTGCAGCACAATTACCCGGAAGAACAGACAACGATATAAAAAATTATTGGAACACAAAGTTGAAAAAGAAACTATTTGGCAAGCATCACGAGAAGAACCAACTGATGAGAAGAGGGAGAAAAATAAAATCCGAAATTGGAAACTCCATGGCTAATTTTGTTTATGAAAATCGTTTTTACAATAACCAAACGCCGCACTTGCCGGATTTTTCGCCGGCGCTGAATTCGCCGCCGTACACAAATTACCAACCGCTTCAATTCCCTTCTAATTCTCAGCCACTTTTCAGCCACACCGCCACCGCCGGCGATTTAAACGGAACAGTAAATGTCCAATTTGGAATCGACGGGGCTTCAAGTGTGCCAATCCCGAGCTGCCACGTGGGCGAGCTGGAGAATGTTGTTTACAGCAATACGGCGTCGTTTGAGAAAGAGCTGCAATTTTCATACAACAACGATTTGGACTGGGGAGAAATGAGTTCTTTGATTTCTGCTCCTTTATATCCTTCAATGGCTCATGATTTGGTGATTGATAATTCGTCTTTTTTCGAGCAGATTAAGCAATAGTTTAATCACATTATCCGAGCGTCACTGGTTCAACATCGGTTCAACACCAGCGTCACAGTTCGATCCCGAGAATCGGTATTTGTCTTCCAATATGTATTCAAAAAAAAAAAATTATTTATCAAAAAGTTTATATTAAAATTTCAATGTGTACATGGTGAATTATAATTCAATGGTTTTTATTATTCTAGAAGTAAAACCCTAGAAAAAATTTGAGATTTGATATGTTTTGCTTCTTGATCTTTAACTTTCATTGCATAGCAAGATATTAGTGCTAGGATTTTTTTTTTTTTTTTTTTTTTTTTGTTCAACTACCGAACATGTTTTGTTTGTTTGTTTGTTTTGAATTTTGTAATTCTTTGTCAAATGTGGTTTAAAATGTAATCTCTGTTTATTATTCTAATCAAATCTCTTTTTTCGTTGCTAATTTTTGTGAGGTGGAGGATTCAAGGACACATATAATTATGCAGTTGAATTGATCTTGTATTTGTTAGGTTGCTAATTACTTCTTTAGAATGGTTAGTTTTTTTTTTTTTCTTCTAGTATTGATCTTAATTAGTTCAAGGAAATTCACAAACCCTAGCAAATGGGTTGTGCAATTGCTTTTGGAACTGTTGTGCATTAACTGAATGGATCGGTAGTACAGTTAGATATTTTATTTGGTGTTAATTCGTTTCAACTCCATGGTCATAAGTTCAAGTCCAGAAATCGATATTTTACTCTCATATTATTTTAGAATAGTAATGGGTACAAACTCGACATAGAGGATATTACTAGTCCAACTGAATGAGAGTCAAATACCGATTATCAAGATTGAATCTGTGATCGTGATGTTGAACTAGATTACCCACCAAATAATATAGAACACGTCACCAACTTTTTCGTAGTTAATTTAAAATGCTACAAACTAACGACAACACATAATATAACGTTTGGATAAATTTAGGCAAACATAAACTATTCTCGTGCAACAACTCACACAAACGGCCTACATTTGGAGCTCAATTTTTTTAAAAAAATTACTTTCCAAGTAGGTAAATTCAATCTTTTGATTTATCAATATTTTATTGACCATGAAGCCAACTTATAATAGTTAGTAGCAACATATATCAATAAACACATATTCATAAAATTATTGCACATTTTTCATGTAGTGTGTTAGAGTAAAATTAAAATTTTAAAGCTTGGCATACCACTTTGAGTTGTGCAATATTAGAAGTTGCTCAACAGTAGGAACCCTTTTTATGGATAATTTAAGGGAGCCCCATATGAAGTGTACTCTCAATACCCTTTTTTTTTTTTTTTTTTAACAAATCATTCATTCTAAACCACCAGAATCCGAACAATCAACCTCCAAAATGGTGCCAATGTCAGGGGGGAGATTCTCCCTTCAAAACTGAGACTCCGTCTCAACAGAATGACAAGGAGCCACCCAACAAAAATCAGACAACAAACCCTTTTTGGCAAAATTATCAGCCACTCTATTACAAAGACGATTACAATACAAAACTCGCTCAATACCAAGTGTCTCAATACCCTTGATTGTTAGCCATGTCTTTCAGTTCATTACAGTTGTCTTCTTTCCTTTATTCAAATTAATGTCTTTAATAGTTATTAACTTTGACCTTGCTGGTATTTGGTAGGCAATTGTACTTATTTGTTAAAATTGGTTGACATTTTTGGAAATTCTTGCAGCTACTTTTTACCTATGATTCAAAGCACTGGCCCATTGAAACACACCAACTCTGGAATTTGATTTTTCTACTCTTTTGAAATTTGGTAATATTTTGTTTTTTTTTTTAATATGAGATGGAATTTTCTCCAATTTATTTTGAAATTAGATTATTAAACTAAATAAAATGGGAAAAAATAATGAATCATGAGCATGCTTGAAGTTGTCGCAATTTTTCTAATAATCAGATTTTTGTAAAGACCGATGAAAATAATATATTTAAAGGTTGTTGCAGTGTTAATTCCTTAAAATTAAGAATAAATAAGAAATAATCAAGATAACGCAGCGGATTTATAAATCGTTTAGCATTAATTACGTGAAAGAGAAAGATTTAATATGCATGTTAAGACAAATCGTTTTATATGTAGATTTATATGTGGGGACGCCAACATTGATAATGGATGTAAAAAAACATATATTTCTACTTTTATTGTCTTTTTTTAATATAAAGTTTTAAAGTAAATTATGTAAGCTAAAATGTTGGCAACGTCCCATCATTTTAGGAATAGAAAGAAACTCGTTACATTCAAAATTTTATTAAATAAAATTTAAAATAAAGTATGCAAGAGAGTATTTAGTCAAGTAATTAATTAAGAACATATCTAGTAAATGTTTTTTCATTAAAATAACAATTAAATCCCAAAAGTACTCTACTATATTAATAATTTGCCATATTTGTAATTAAAATTGGTAATCATATACTCCCTAATCAACCCTTCCCATTAGGATGTAATTGATAAATGGCCAAAAAAAACATATGCATGCTTTTAACTATAAAGATTAAATGATTGTATATATATCATATCGGAGATCTTCACTTTGTTCCACATTTATAAGATAAATAATCATTATAAAATTCTGTTATCTCAAATCAGGGTATAATCTTCAAAATTGATATACACAAAGAGGCATCGTCTTATATAAGGATGAAACTTTATTTTATTCGGGTATGTATTAAATCCAAATTTATGAATAGAAATACTCTTTGACTCACTCACTTGGTTGGATTCAAATTTTAAGAGATCAATATTCACATGAAACTCTAATATTATATTACCGAAAGGGTCAGTGGCGCAATGCTTTTATTGTTTGGTTGTAAATTAGTTCATATCCCCCTCCCCCAATTACTCAAAAAAAAAACTCTAATATTAGATTATATAATATAGGCATCAGCCTCGAAACTAATTGGTAATGTGAGAAATAGCTCATATCTTTAATAAAGATGTTGAAGACTTCTCACTTTTCTAATATGAGACTAGGACCACAAAGTGAAAATCTTCAACAATATTTCGAATAGGAGAAATTCAAACTTGTAACTTAATGATTACAAAATCTTACACAACATCACTTGAACTATGGTCCTTTTTTTGACTTATAAGGATGAAACCTAATCGAGTTGACCTTTAATCTCGTGAAAATAATCGAAGTGTGCGGGTTGTAAAAGAAATGATTAAAGAGATAGTGGTTTTCACACATGATAAGTCCAGCCTAAAATTCACAAACACAGAGATCCAAGTAAAATTAAAGAATTTGTGTTTTTGTGCAACAATGTCGTAAAAGAATATCCCGTACGAAGAACAAGCACATCAGCAAAACGCCCAAACAGGAAACGTCCAAAAGCTTCAAAGCTCTGAATTAATTAAACAACCATTTATATATACTAATTAATGATATGATGTTTCAACTTGGCGTTAATAATATATCTAATTTAGCCTTAAACACTCCCAACAGCCAAACGACGACTTCCTTAATCCCTTTTTTTTCTTTTTCTTTTTCTTTTTTTTTTCTTTTTTTTTTTAATTTCCACGCATAGAACGTCTTAATTTTATTTTTACGTATATTATATGTGGTCCGTAATGAATGAGCGTGACATGTTATTATTTGTTTATGTTGTGATAAAGACACTCACTACCCCAAGATTATCTTCAAGATTTTGTCATTTTTGTTGAGATATTTTTTTAATTACCTGCCTTTATTAATTAGTATATTATGTATATAGGGAGATGTTTGGCTGAATTTTCAGAGGTGGTTTGAATTTGCTTGAAATCGGGTGTTTGGAATGCGGGTTAATGAAAATAAGTGTTTGGAATAATATAGCATATTGAATTTAAATTACAAATTTTGAATATGATTTAAAGAAGTTGAATAGTTATGGCAGGAATAAGCAAGAAAATTAAAAGAAATAACAAAATTAAAAAAACACAAAAAAACAAAATAATCATTTAATCTTTAAGTTAATAAAAAAAACTTGTATACATGAAATCGAGTTATTCTAAACGACTGGATTCGAGGGTTTAGCTTTGTCATTTTTACTGCAAATTCCCACAGTTTCTGTCTTCTGAGGAGGGGAAATTATATTTAAATAATTGGTGGCTAAATTCAATCACTTGTCAGAGAAATTGGTGTATTATTATAACTTAGCTATTATCCGGTAATTTGATTTTTTATTTATTTTTGGCGGTTTAGTTTTTTTTTTTTTTTTTTTTTAGTTATTTAACCCTCCAAGAGATGGTGGGGCATGCTTGGAATTTCTAAACTTTTTTTGGGGTAGGGAATCGGTTAATAATTGGTTAAAATTAAAAAGTAAAAATAAAAAATAAAAAATCTTTTTTTAAAAGAAAAAATAAAAACTCTTGAAGTATGAATAGTATGTCAAAAATATTTTTAGATTTTGACTGGTTTCAAAAATATCATGAATTTAAAAATGGATTAAAGAAAATTACCATTATCCTCAAATTTGGATAAACACCGTTAGATTTTCATTTTAAAAACTATTCGTGAATTTAAAAACAAATTTAAAAATACTATCGACTTTAAAAGTTAAAAATTATTTCATCCATGAAAAATATTAAAGTTTTGTTTAAATAATGTTGTTGATCTCCTTATAATATATTAAAAAATATTCTTACTCAAATATATGGTTATTCATTTTTTCTTCATAAATTTTTCGTACATACAATTAATAAAAATAAATAATGTTATCAACAATAATAATTTGATCAAGTATGTTAGGATTTTACATTAAAAAATAGAGAATTCACATCAATATATAAGAAATGTGGATTACTTCTCTCATTATTAATTAGTTTTAAGATGGATATTCACACAATCTAATAAGATATCAAAACTTATTAAATTTAATTACTTGAAAATTTAAAGCTTCAAATAGTAACAACCCATCAATCAGCTTAGGATTTCAACCTCGAACATAATTCAGTTAATATTGACGGAATAATACAAAAGCAAAATAGGGAGGTGTTTGGATGACATTTTACATAAGTGTTTTACATAGTGATTATTAATAACTCGTTTGAATGTAATTTTTATGTAGATTTATTTGTAGAGTGATTGTTAATAGTTCGCTTCGGTATGATTTTTTATATCTATATATCTCTTATAGGAAGACTATTTAAGACTGAGTAGTATTGATAAAATTTTAGCCTTTTTCAATATGTTCTTAAGGCCAAAGATATTTTTCTAACTTTAGGAATTAACAAAACTTTCACTATTTGTATCCAAACTTAAAGACAATGACACTTGTATTCTAATGGAAATATTACATAAATACATAATTGGATAAAATATCATTTTTGTTTTTGAACTTTGACATCTATTTTTTATCCTCAACTTTCAAACTTTAAACTTTAATCTCTACGGTATATCTGAAGTCAGTATAAATTGAAATTGATTAACCAATAAAATTTTAATACAATCTAGAACAAATGTAAACATATATTTAAATTTATAGAAAAATAAATAAAACTTTCAAATGACTCATTTTAATTTTAATTTTAATTTTTTTTAATTAAAGATCGAAATTAATCAAATCAATTTTAAACTTAAGAGACTAAAATTTAATTTTTAAAAGTTAAACGACTATATGAGCCAATATTTTACCAAACATTTTTCAAGCTTTTCAAAGTTGAGGTCTATTTTTTTATTTTTTTTTATTATTATTTTATATATATTCATAACCGTTCGGATCAGTTTACGTACACCTCATTAAATATAAAGTTGAGGTGTACTTTTTTAATAATAACTTAGCCTTATTCTTATGCTTGCATTGTCATCACATTGGTACTCTAAATAGTAATGTTACACTCTTTCATCCTTTTATTTTAATTCTTCTCTTCACTAAACACTGCATTCAATTTTTATCATGGAAACTTGTACAACCTTTTGTAAGTTTTCAATTTATTGTCTTTTAGTGAATTAGATTTATTAGAAAAATTACTAGAATGGGAAGCAAGTTTTAATATATATATATATATGTATATATGTGTGTGTGTGTGAAGTTATGAATAATTCGTTTTTATTATTCACTGTGATTAAAGACAAACATTCAAATAACCAAAGAAAAACTCTTGCACTTTTTTTTAATAATTTTTATTTTCTATTACAAGTTTAAAATGTAGTAGATCAATAATTGAGCTCAGTTACATGCTACCTAGATTCAAGTCTCTCATAGCATAGTAATTAATTTACATCAATCATTATATAATTATATGAGTTTTGACAACAATGTTACGTACTCACTTATATCACTAAATATAATAATGGCAAAATTTATTCTCTTGATCAAAAGTGCTACATACAGCTCAATATTGACTTATTCTAGCACATTAGTGTCAAAACTCATAATATACTATTTAATTTATTTTAGAACTTATTTTGACTAACTCAATTATTAGATCAAATTTGGGACATATTGTGCTGCTGTCCAACACTCACATTGTTGTTTAATGCTGGAAAGTAGAAATGATTAGTACCAAACAGATCATTAAAAAATATTGAAGAAGAAAATGTAGAAGAAAATCAGGGTACTTATGATGTAAAAATCTCAAAAGCATTTTTCTTTTTGTGGTTTTCATATATATCAAAAATTGGCTAAAAAATTGCATCTATATCTCAAAACTGGAAATAATTATTGCTATAACACAAAATTAAAAGTAATCAAGTGATTGAGTTCAATCACTGTTAATTGATTGATTCAATTGAATAAAGGTGATGGAGCTCAATCACTTAACAAACTGATTAAATACAATTTTTCATTTAACAAACTGATTAAATACAATCAAATTTTATCACTTTTTTAAGAAAAAAAAAAAAAATTAGGAATCAAGTGGGCAAGTGGTATCCATTTTTGTTGGAAAATAATAATAAATGAACTCTGTGAAAAATTATAAACCAACGTAAATTCTAAAATATTTAAATTCATAATTATTAATACGTTTTAATACTAATATTATAAATATTGATTTCGTTCTTCCTGGTTCGATGTGCAAGGTAGGTTAGAATACTGATTTTCTTTCTCAAATAAAACTTTAGCAATGCAGGGTTACGATTTCATCTCTTTACATTCTGTCCTATTTGTTTATATCAGTTATATAATGCTTAGAATTGGAGGAATCGTTTGACTTTCCGGTCTATTGTCGATGTTTTGTTGCATAACAGAAGTTATTTTTGCTCAGGATGATTCTTCTATCAATCCTGGTTTTCGATTTCTTTTTGCTTGAAATGGATGCATCATCATCCTCCATGATCTTTGAAATTTCCTTTTTGGTTGTACACAAATTTTCTTTTTCTTCTCACCTATGTTTTTACGAATATAGTTCAAAAAGTTCTCTACATGTGTGAAATCTTGCCAGGATTTGTCGAAACAGTTTTCTTGTTTGATAATCATTCAAATTTTTATTTTTGGTTTTTGAAATTTAAGTTTATGTTTACTCAAGTTTTTTACAATGTGCATCATCTTTCCTATAATGTATCAATCTTTTTTTGAGAAGATAGGTGAATGCTAACTAAATTTCAAAAACTAAAATAAGCTTTTGGAAACTACTTTTTTTGTTTCCAAATTTTGATTTGATTTAATAAAATATAAATAAGATGTAAATATCCAAGTAAGAAAAAACTCATTGTAAAATAGTTGTTGTAGGCTTAAATTTCAAAAACCAAAAACTAAATAGTTATCAAACCGGTCTAAGAAACTGGACTTACCACTACACTTTAATATGTAGTGTCAAGTTTTTTTTGTCTATGTTGATCTCTATTTTTTTGAAAAAAAATTATCCCCTTGACTGATTATTCTATTTTAGTTTCTATTCTTGTTGAGCATGCAGTCTGATTGTTATTAACTATAGGATCAATATCAAGAGTACGTTATAATAGTGAAGCTGATAGTTGATATCTAAAGTGATGAAAGCTCATGTAGAAACAGTTTTATTGCATAGACTTGAAATGCTTGGTACTTCTAACGGTCATGGCACTAAAAGATGATCAGCCTACTATCAATGGAAGTAAATGCTAGTTCTTTACAATCAGAGTTTTGGAAGGGAGAAAAAAATGTATGTTGAAGTTAGAACTAGAGAGTAGTTCATTTCACATTTTTATTTGTTAAAGGACGACAAACCTATCTGGATCTTCATATTGGTATGATATTGTCTACTTTGGATATAGGCTCTCATGGCTTTGTTTTTTGTTTCACCCAAAAGACCTCATACCAATAGCAAAATTCCAAGTGATTGAGTTCAATCACTGGTAATTGAATGATGAGTTCAATCACTTAACAAACTAATTGAATACAATCAAATACTGCTGATTGAGTTCAGTCACTTGAAATTTTGTTATTAACCAATTTTTAATCACTTGAAATTTTGGTATTAACCAATTTTTGATAAAAATGTGCTATAATTCTAATAAAGGGTCTTAGAGTTGATGTACAGTACAAATTCTCTTCAATTTTCTTTTGTAGAGGTATTAGGAAACACTAAATAGAAGCAGAGATGTAGGGGCATCAAATCTTATGTTCTGGCTTTCATCTTCTGATCTTTACTCCTAACTAATATGAACAAATGGAAAGTATTTTTCATTCCTAAACCGAACTTAGGATCCGAGTAGCCAAAGTGGATCAAGAGGTGAAAATTACCACAGTCATTATTCTAATGTAACTACTAGTTTGTTTTTTTTTTGTCATCTCCGATTATTGAATAGTGATAAAAGTGTTTGATTTTGAAAGCTATGTAAATTATCCCTCATTTTAAATTGTTTGTAGGAGAAAATAGATACAATATTTGAATAGAAAGGAAAGTATAATTCAGTGAGTGAATTTACATCATTAAAGACAGCTAGAAGTAAAATGTTGAGAATCAAATTGGGGTTTAGGGGAAAAAAACATTTGTTCAAGAAATGTACCTCTTTGTCACGACGGAGGAGCTCTGTAATAAGCAGCAACGGTCTTGGGAAAAAACATCTGCCTCACTCCTTCAGCCTTGATAATGGGGAATATAATGCCCGATGCACTCTGTACATGTAATGTAACGCAACTGAGTAAATTTAAATGATTACTACCTATACTTTGGTTCAATTAGTCCATGTACATTTGTGTAACAAGGCTAGGGTTAACCTTTCAATAAAAATTGATAAAAACTAAATTTCAATATTAGAAAGAACCCTCAAACTACATGGCTGAATATGATATTTTAACCCAAAATTCACTAGATAGTTAACGTTATTTTAGTTTTTAAACACAAGTATGTTTGTTAACCAAATTTGTTTTTTGTTTTCTACATTTTAAAAACATTTTTTAAATATTAAATTAATTAACATTTATGGTAAGTTTTAGTTCCCTAGCCTCCCTAAGCCAAACACTCGAGACATCAAAGGTATGATGGTTCAAATGATCAATAGGATTGTCAATCAACAATAGACAGTAATTCTAAGACTGATATAATTTTTTTTTTTTTTTTTTGATGTCCGTGACTGTCCGGGTGGGTCAGCTTGCGTGCACAAGCACACTTCGACTAATGTTACAGGCACCCATCACCTTATGCACCCTAAGGCCCTTCATGACCAATTGGGCTACCCCATGATGGTTCTAAGACTGATATATTGTTGTTACACTTATGTATTTTCACTTTTAAGAATTGATTAGTCATTATTATATATAACTCTATGCTATGAATATTTTTTGTTTGTATAAATATTTATATTATATTTGTTACGTATATTTTTTTGTCCGTTTGTTTACTTTTAATAATTTTCTTGATTTGATTAAATTTTAATTCAACATCTAAACTGATAAGTTCTAACAATGTGAAATATTTTTTCCTTGATGAAGCTAATTTTTTACATGAATTAATTCAGCATTGTGTCATTTATTTAAAGTAAGCTAATTTTTTACATGAATTAATTCAGCATTGTGTCATTTATTTAAAGTTTTTATGACTTTTTCATAATTTTACGTTTTTTAAAAACTTGAGGAAATTAACAAATCCATGTTTTTTAAAGAAGAAACCTTGGTGAAATGAAAAAAGGAAAAAGAAGAAAAAGAAGAAAAAAAAATGTTTCAAATATAAATTTTCAATTTTTTGGAACTTTAGTAAATTATGTATTAATGTTTTCTAGAAAATGTTTTTTTTTAGACCCCCCAAAAAATAACATAGTTATTTGAAAATTTGTGCAAGATGCATACCATCGGTAGAGATCTAGATTATATACAAATAATAGTATCTCCTAGACTATAAATTGAAAGAAACAAAAATAATCAACGCAAAGTTACTTTTCTCTCTTTTTCTATTTTTAGGTACAACTAATTATTTTTAAGAGACTTCATATCGCCCAATGAAAGTTAGATTTGCAATTAAAGGCTTTGTTAAGTTTTATGCAAATAATCTCAAAAAAAAAAAAAAAAAAAAAAAAAAAGAAGAGGCAGCGTTAGAAGCACATACCGAAATTAGCCTGGCTCCGATCCAGACTCGTTTGGGAGAAGGAAATGGGATAAGCAAGCGGCCAACACCGTATATTGCGACTGCAAAGAAATGGAGAACCAAGCTCAGGGGGCGGGGGTTCAGCCCAGAGAGTAAAGAAACTGGTCCACTCGAGAAGACTCCACCCAGGCTTAAGTAATCGAAGCAAGCCTGTCGCATTTCCTTTCTAGCCTGATCCGGTGATGCACTGAACACCTTGTAAAGGGCGCCTGCCAACGTGTTGATTGTCGAAGCCACCGGCTGCAATTGCAGAAATAAACCTCGACTCATTTCTAATTATTCCTTTCAAATCAATTAATATAATTCATTTTTAATCTCTTTTTTTGAACTACGGTTTTGACTCTAACTCGTCTACACAAAAACCAGACAATTGAACTTACCTTGCGGAGAGTGTAGAATGCTTCGAGATACTTGCAGAGAGTGGGTGCATCATTCAGATCACTAAGAGGCTTGAGAAGATCTCTAAGAACAACAATGTCGGATAATGCAACGGTCATTCCTCCGCCAGTAAGTGGGTGACGCATATTGAATGCGTCGCCCATCAATAGGGCTCCGGGGGTAGGATATGGATCTGCTGGCATACTTCTATTTGGCATTGTTCTTATGTTACCCTTATCAATAGCCGCCATAAAAGAATTATGAAGTTGAGGAGGAATCTGTGTATGACAAACTTCATATGGTTAATAGGTTCAAGCTTAATCGAAATTGAAATAGATCGGTGAAGAAAATGAATAGCGATTCGGAAGTATAATATTGGTACCTGAGGAGCAACAACATTCTTCAAATAGTTAGTCATTTCACCATTTGAAATGGATGGAACTTTCTGACCAGGCACATCCACGAGACAGCGGATCTCTGTACTGCTAATGGGATAGAACAAAATGGGAGAAGGGTCTGCTAGTATAACATGTCCGTGATTTGCATAAGGAAGGTCACAATTCTCAAGTACAAGCCCAACAAAACAAGAAGGAACATCAACCTAAAAAAAATTATAGCAACTTTTTCAAAATATTTTATATATAGCAAAAATATTTCAACTTCCATTGTTTTCAATCAATTTCACATTGAAAGTCATCGATTTCACTTGATTGAAGTTATCAGTTTTGTGGCTATCAGATTAACTTGATTGAATCATTTTTTGCTAAATTAGATAAGTATAAGAAGCAGCAGAAGTGTATCTTTCGATATCAAGAATCGAAGGGTGTTCGCACCTTAGGGTTGCAAAGAGAGCGTCGCAAATTTGAAAAGCACCCATCACAAACAATAGTCAGAGGAGCATAAGCTGTCAGCTCTTCACCTGATTTGTTTTTGTATTGCACACCTTTAATTGTACCATTTTCCTCGAGCAGAGAGGTGACTGTTCCCTGCTCCAAGCGCACACTGGAAAGGTACAGAAGAAATTAGTAAACCAATATATACTAAGTCCATTACTCTTATATAATGCACGAGAAGGAGTGCTTAATAAAAAGAAAGATATTGGAACAGTTATTTAACTCAATCTAAATACAATGATGTCCTTACAGGAGAGACGCAATACAAGTTTTATTAAGATTTAATCAACTCTCAACAATGAATGATGTTGCGCAAGAGTCTTGTTGCAAAATGATTCCCTAACATGATCAAATCTCAGGGCATCTATGTCACTACTCCGGCATTAAAGCGTCTCTTGTAGCGCATCACCATCAGAACTAAATACATACATGTACAATTTTTCGGTTAAATCCGCAAGGAAAGCATGGTGATGCTGCAACGTGATAAAACGTGTGCATGTTTTTACAGCTTCATTGCATCGCTCAAATTTTAATATGATTTAGCGTTATCATCCATAGGTAGATACGCTACAAGAAAGGGTAATGATAAAATAGAAAAAGGGAATTACTTGGGCATGGATGCGGCTTTCTCACGCATCCTCTGAATAAAGCGCCCATTGTGAAAGCTTCTACCAGACACATCCGAGTGAAACTTTTCCAAGGGGTAGGAGAGTCTAGTATCCTTTCCATCCTTAAAAAGAGCATAACCGTACACTCGTTGCGCATCAATATCATCCACGCAATCTGCATCAGAAACAGTCTATCAACAACCAATTATAGTTTACTCAAACGCTCAAAGGAAGATTCTGCGCTTCGCAGCGCTTCTCTCCCTTTCTTGCCTATAAAAATTATTGCCAAGGAAGAACCATTGAATATTAATGGAATAAACCAACCTTCAAGTCCCAACTCTGTTAATTTAAGATAGCCCCCAGGTTGTAATAATTCACCAACAATTCTGTCGGGCTCTGTCAAGTCTCTTTCAATCACATGTACTCGGCGGCCATCCTGCATTTCAAAAAGGAACATAAATATATAACATCCACAGATCCCCTAGCTATAATCGAATAAATATAGGGAAAATCATAAAGAAAATGACTGATCATTTGTTCATTCATTCTTTAAAAAAAATATCAATTGTATAGTGAATACATTAACTAATATCGAGATTGCCAAAAATAATCCATCTAGTTAAAATTAAGAGAACGAATGTTACAGAAATGGATAGAAGAAAAATTAGTTTTCATGCTACGATACATGTCGAATAAATTTTTGTGGCAGCTGATTAACCGAAAAGTAGTGAGATAAAAAGGCCAATTGTCAAAATCAACACGATGATAAAGCAGACAGTTTGCAGGTAACAAGTCCATTTTCCTTTTCTCATGGGCCTTTTCTTCCCTTTAGCCTCCACAATTGACAGAAAAACATAAAGTACCAAGGGAAAATTTAGAATTGTCTAAAGATGTACGTGGGGGAGAAGAAAAAACTAGATGAGTGCTTCTCTAAAAGTTCCAACAACTTAATTTAACCATTTTGAGGGCGATTCAGATAGTGAAATTGTTTTTTTGAAATAAGGGTAACTACACCCGTCCCTAGGCCAGGTACCGGAGACATCGAAGAAATAGTTTCACAGGTGAGTTTCGAACCTGAGACCTTGAGGGGAGCATACCCTCAAAGCTCAAGTCTTCAACCACTGCGCCACCTCTTGGGGACCAGATAGTGAAATTTTAAAATCACTCTTAGAATATTTGTTAGAAAAAATCACACTTCCAGTAATCCAATGGCATGATAAAATCACTCTTAAGATCAGGATTATCTACGTTTAAGAATTTCATTTCAATTCACCAGTATCAAGAAGTATTTGAGAAATCTGAAACTAAAACTAAAATTAAAATAAACAAACAAACCAGTAATCCAATGGCATGATAAGGTACTATCAAAACTACCAATAAAAAGTGGATCGTTCGAGAAGAAAACAAGAATATCCATGAATCAAGCAATCGAACTTCAGAATCTGGCTATATACAATAAATTTGCATAGATTTACAGATAAGTGCAGCACATATTTCAGAAGTTGAGTTTCAAAAGAAATGATCAAATAAAATTGTATTCGATCCGAGATTACATGAGCGATAGCGAAGTATAACCTAAAATCCTTTGAGAAGGATCATTTCTAACAATAACGCACAAAATGTCATCTAGAAATCGAATTTGGTGCGCAAATTAAACGCATACAACACCTAGCACATCATAACAAATTTCAGTTTCTTGAATTTCTAAGCACAATTTCACATCTAAATTGAAACGATCAGAAATCTCCATCCGTTTTCCAAGGAAAATTACAACAATAGAGAGCGCTTCAATTGAGAATAACTAACTACGGCAGACGAAAATCAAAAGAATTAGATTACCTTAGCGAGAGTATATGCAAGAGCCGATCCGGCGACTCCGGCTCCAACAATGATGATATCGCCGTCGCCGCTACTCGATTTTCCTTCTCCATTCGTGGTTGTGATATTCTTAAAACTCTCACGCCTCCGTTCATTCGAACCGCCACAGTTTTTCCGGCCGAAGAAGAGAAAAACTGCCGCGGCGGCTCCAAGAACTGCGGCCAAGATCCAGGCTAAGACGCAGTGATCCCCCATTATTCGGAGTGGAGAACCAGCGAGCGACCTCACAGAGACCGCCAATGCGACGGCGACGACGGCGACGGCGACGGCGTCAAGAACGAGAACTTTCCTTCTGTGTGAGTTTTCTCTCTCTCTTTTTCTCTATTTTTTGGTTCGGCTACGAAATACGAATAGTCTCTAATATTATAAATTCTCTCTCCGCTGGCAAAACCTTTTCGCTAACGATCGAGTGATACACAACGCCCAACGGAACACCATAAACCACCCCATGAGCGGGAAACCTTTTTTTTATTATTTATTTTTTATTTTTTGGAAACAACCAAATTAATATGGTCGAGTAACATGTCCGTTTTTAGATCAGGTATTAGGAGATACCGAAAAAATGGAGACCATGTCTCCAAATTAATGTTACAAGTAGCCTCAAACTTAAGATCTTTTAACTCTGCCAACGGTGGTTCAGCGATATCAATATATACCTAATGACTCATAGGTCTTGAGTTCGAATCTCCCACCTAAAAAAAATCTTTTCACTTTCGACCAACTTGAAAAATAGGTTGGGATCCTCATTTTTATTGTTAGTGGCTAATATATTTTTTTGTTATATAGAATTTACTTACATTTTCAATTATTTTATGTTGCTCAATGTATTTTTACATTTGAATTAGAAAAATGTATATATACATGCTCGATTTTTTTTGTATACCATTTTTTTTTTACAATATGTGAGGTGGAGATATTGAATCTCATAAACCACTATAAAGTTATTAGTACCCATTTTGATTTTATTTTTTTAACATTAATAAATCTAAAAAATAGATTTTAATATAAATTCAAATTTTTTTTATAAATGATTAATTCAATAGTAATTAAAATAGAGAATTGATTACTAAATTGATTGTGATGTTATTGAACTCCTACGAATTTAACAAATTAATTTTTTGTTTCAAACAAAATTAAACTAGCAATTTCATAATAATGATTTCATATTTTCCAATAAAATTTAGTTTTTTTATATACTCTAATTTTAAGCTTTATTGAAAATACACAAACTATATGAATTTAAAGAGAACAAACACTATAATACAAATTTAAATGATTCTAAAAAAAGAAAAAAACAGATTTAAATAAGAGAATTGTAATGTATACCAATTTTATAACCCTCTATTCGAATTATAGCACATTTTTATTAAAAATTGGTTTATTCCAAAATTTCAAGTGATTGATATCAATCAGCAGTATTTGATTGATATCAATCAGTTTGTTAAGTGATTGATATCAATCATTTTAAATTTTGTTATAAATCAATTTTTGACAAAAATGTGTTATAAATGTTCTTTTTTATCTCATTTTTTTTTATGCATGAAAATCCCTTTAAATAATATTTAATTTATAAAATATTCACATAAATGCAACTGCCAGTTGGCATCTAAGAAAAATATGCGACTGCCAGCAGAGCTACACCTAATTTCTAATTCTTGTCTTTTTTTAGTACAATTCTTGTCTATTTTTTATTCCCAACTTTTGATACATTTTTAGAATTGCTAACCAAAATTAACTAAAAAACTAAAATCTACTTTGTCTGGTTTGAGATCGGTCTCTATCGTGTCTTATTATAATTTTTAGGAAAAAAGTGTACTCATCCCCTCTTAATATCCGGTGTAGATACACTTTTTTTTTTCTTTTTCTTTTTTAACGTCTGTGATTGTCCGGACCAGCTTGTGACCACTATAGGATGCTTTAATTATCTCTCCCTTATTTTACTTTTGGACACTAATTTAGAATAAAAAAGATAGTAGATATTTTTTTTATATAATTTTATTTAATGCGGACATTTGTTAATATTTTTAGGGGAATTAATTTGATATGAGAACCTAGCGCACCGACTATTATTGATCCAAATAAACTCCAAACCTCCAAATAAATGGGCCCAAACTTCAATTGGGCTTATTTAGGTCCAGTCCATTAAAGATTCCACCAACTTCACACTTACACATAAGAAAGAAGGAAAGACACGAAAGTTGGTGGATTCTTTTTAATATTAAGTGTTTAACTTAATTTACCACCACTTCGACTATTTTCACGAGAATTTATGACTCTATAATATTTTTAAGTAAAAAAAATATGTATATAATTAATTATTAAGTATCATGAATTAAATTCACATCATCGTTAGTTAGAAGATTTTTAATGTATATCAAACAAATTTAAAAATTAAATTATATGAACAACAAATTTTAGAATAAATCCGTGGAAAGTAGAAAATTGGAGCGAAAATAGTAAAAAGACAAAAAGAAAATATATTTTGCATGTAAAGTCACTTCAACAAAGTGCAATTGGTAGTCTTTAATAAATGTCACAAAACAATTTTCAATCAGTATAGTTTTCAAACAATGCCATAAATAATATTTAATCAATGTATAGATAATTTTTAATTAAGATCATAATTAAAGTCTCGTTTAATAACTATTTTGATTTTTTGTTTTACATTTTTGAATTTAAGTCTACAACAACAAGTATTTTACCATGTATTTTTTCTTACTTTGATATCTACCTCTCACCTATATTTATATAAACCAAACTAAAATTTGGAAGAAAAAAAAGTAACTTTCAAAAGTTTGTTTTTATTTTTAAAAGTTGATTATCATTCATATATATATATATATAATTATATTGGGGGAAGGGGATTCGAACATGTAACTACTAGGTCATACAAGATGTCAGTAGAGTTATGCTATTGTTGGTCATTCACGTATTTTCTTAAGGAAAAATGAATACATTATAATAAATTTTAATAAGAATAACTTAAATTTCAAAAATCAAATGGTTGTAAACATAGCCTAAAATATGCAAAATAATAATAAGAATAATAAATAAATAAAATAAAAATAAAAGTGTTTTTTTTTTTGAAACAAGGTAACCACGCCCGTCCCTAGGCCAGGTACCGGAGACATCGAAGGAGTAGTTTCACAAGTGAGTCTCGAACCTGGAACCTTGAGGGGAGCATATCCTCAAAGCCCAAGTCTTCAACCACTGCGCCACCCCTTGGGGACAAATAAAAATAAAAGTGTTTGTTGATTTCTTTTTCTTTTTTTTAAATAATATGTTATAAATAAAATAGACAGCCAAAAAATTATACATAGAGTAAATTTATTTTTAATGATTTAATATTTCTAAATTTTTTTTTTTTTTAAATAAGGTAACCATATCCGTCCCTAGGCCAGGAATCGGAGACATCGAAAGAGTATGTCACATGTGAGTTTCGAAAATATTTATAAATTATTAGAGCTTAGTTTGATAATCATTTTATATTTTGTTTTTTGTTTTTGAAATTTAAGTTTTTTTTTACTTGAACTTAAATTCCATTTTTCATACAATATATCATTCTTTCTCAAGAAGTAGGGTAGATGCTAGCCAAAATTCAAAAACAAACATAAAGTTTTTAAAGGTATTTTTTTGTTTTCAAATTTTGGTTTGATTTTTAAAAATATATATAATATAAATATCAATTAAGAAACAATATACAATAAAATAATTATTATATATTTAAATTTCAAAAAAACAAAAAATAAAAAACAAAATAGTTATCGGACGGTTTAGTCGCATGATGACGGCGCTAATGGTTAGGCTTTCTTTTGCTTCCGGTAACAGGCATGCCGCGCAAAACTTCCTCCACATTAACTCTTTCTGCGAAATGGTTTGGCGGACCTATAAGCTACATAACGTACAAAACAAAACCGTTGAGCCCAAGGCTGCGGTCCCCACTTCTCATCCAACTTGTACAAATGGAGACACCTCATTGGCTCCAACACCTACAATTCACAAGCCACGTAGACTCCCTCCGGCGACGGTTCCTTTTCCTCCGCCGCCACGGAGCAAACTTTTCTCGGAATTTCCCGGCAATCCCGGCGGTAAATGACGAACGCGGTGGCCGCCGACCGCAAGTTCCGGCGGATCCCTAAAAAGCCGTTGCTCCCTGAGGTAGGGTCACACGGCGGCGCGTCGTTCACCGGCGCCGTCTTCAACCTCTCGAGCACCATCGTCGGCGCCGGAATCATGGCTCTTCCGGCCGCCGTGAAGCAATTAGGCTTGATTCCTGGGTTGATCATGATCGTGCTTGGATCCACGGTTACGGAGTTGTCGATTGGCTTCGTTCTCAAATTCTCTCGCGCTTCTAAATCCGTTACCTACGCCGGCGCCGTCGCCGACTCTTTCGGTGCCGCCGGTCGGACGTTACTGCAGATTTGTATTGTGGTCAATAATTTGGGTATGCTCGTTGTCTACATGATCATCATAGGTATGCCCTTTCATTTCTTCACTTAAGAATTTTGCTCTGTCAATCTTTTTACATATGGAATTGATTGTATTATAAATAACCTTAGTTTAGATCATATGAGATTCAATAACCTTATATTTGAGTTTAGTATGTAACATTTTGATTCTCAACCTGTCTTTTAAAATGGCCGAGGTCCAAATTCATTTTTGTTGAATTGAATGTTAAAAATATGAGATAGGAGAAGTCTTCAACATATTTACAAAAAAAAAATGAGTTACTTCTCTCGTTGTTAATTGGTTTTGATATGGAACCACTTGCTACCTAAGATGGTATCATAATTTCATATAAGTTATTAGTCTCTCAAATTTCAATATGGACCAAGCAGGTAATTAACAATGAAAATTTTTAAATCCAACTTAAACGAGTGAACCTAATCAAATATTTCAATCACAAATTCAAATTTACTCTAAAATGATGTGACACTATCTTCGAGGGCATATGGAAGATACTCATCTCAGATACGATACGTGAGATCCAAATTACGTGTAATAGGGAATTAGTTTTAGCTAATTAAGAGTGGTGTATTTGTGCTAGTATATAAAACACCTTAGGGTTTCTTTATTCCTCGAGAGAGTAAGATAAAAAGAAAACCTAGCCCCTTTAATCATGATGGTGGACCGATCAGAATCGATCGATCCATAATAGTGGAGTAGGGATGTTCCCGAACCACTTAACCACGGTGTTCTACTCTTCTCTTCTCCTTCCTTTTATGATTTTGTTATGATTTGTGTGCATTCAATCTTAAGTTAGATATATACCTAGAATTTGCACTACAATTTGGTATCAGAGCACTGTTTGGATAAGATCTAGTTGCTGTGCGTTTTCTGATTTTGTTTCCTCAAGAAATTCAATTCTGAATTTTGTGGAATCTTCTGTTATTGTGATTCTGCACTTCGATTTAAGATCAGAGGAGAAATCGATTTTCGAATTCTCCGCGGCGATTTCTTCCTCTTAACAGAAAATCGGCGTCGGAGTTTGTGATTTTTGGCATCGTTTTTGGAAATCGGTTCTTCGCCAGAAATTGGTGGAAGCGTGAATCAGAGAGGCGTTTTGTTCGCGGTTCAGAGGCGTACTTCAGCAATTTCGCGGACAGATTTGAGCGATTTAGTCGTTCTGGGCAGCGATTGTAGGGCTCGCGTTCGCGTTTTGCAGATGAAGTAACTTGTTCTTTAGACTCGATTTCGATTTGTGATTTTGTGGTTGATTTGGAACAGATTTTCGTTCAATTCGCGGACAGATTGGAGCGAGTTTTGGTGTCGATTCGACAGATTTAGAGTCCGATTTGGAAGATTGCGTTTCTGGTTTTGATTTGGTTGTTTAGGCGTTGATTCCAGCGATTTGGGGAGTTCCTTCTACGCCAGAAGCGTTTCTGCAACACAGCTCATTTATGGCTTTATTGATTTGTGGCAATGGAGATTTGGATGAAATTAATTTCATTAATTGTATTGGGCTTTTCTGAAATTGATTTTTGGTTTGAAATCAATTATTTTTGCACAGCATCAATTTGGAGATTTCAAAATATTTTAATTGCTATTGGGCTCAATTTTGCTATTGGGCCAATTTTGTCATGAAATTGATTTGCAAATGGGCATGCAATTTTGAAATTGCATTTGGGCATTTTGACTTCAGTTGCTACAATTGAATTTCAATTGAAATTGAATTTTTTGTTTTGATATTCTGTGGTGAATCTTGTGATTTTGAGCTCTTGCCTGGTGGATTCTAAGCTGAGATTTGGATTTTATGGGATTTATCTCTGAATTCAGAATGAAATCAAGGTAATTTGCTGCCATTTGAATTGGAAATATAGAATTTTGAGCTGAAATTTTTTGATTTATGAGACTGAAATTGATTTTGAGATTTTGTTATGAGTTAGTTCTGGTGATTGTTTTCTGAAATTTTGCTGTTTGAGATTTTGACTGGGCATTCTGAATATTTGTTGATCTGTTGTTTTCTGAATCTGTTTTTGAGGCTTGTTTCTCTGCACTTACTGCTTTCCCTAGTAGAATCAGTCTGAATCTGCAGGAATGTCGACCAAGTTTGTGATCGACAAATTTGACAGGAAAGGAGATTTCAGTTTATGGAAGAGGAAGATGCGAGTCTTGTTAGTGCAACAGAAAGTTGCAAAGGCTTTGGATAAACCTCCTAAATGGCAAGCGAGTATGACAGAGGATGAGATTTCTGACGCGTGCGAGCTTGCCAATAGCACGGTCACTCTGTATCTGGCTGACAATGT
>JBBMEF010000023.1:1803490-1823416 GCA_037832685.1 Sicyos baderoa
ATCAAACACTATTGATGGAGTCTATCAATCTGATTTTGATAGATTTGCAAATATTTTCAAAAAGTTGCTATTTACTCGATTTTTTTATCTTATTGTAATATATATGCAAATTCCCCTAATTTTATTCACTTAAAAGTCTTTGGTTTGGAATAAATTTTTAAGTAATGGAACTGGATCTTGCATTAAAAAAAAAAAAAAGAGTCAAGTTGATTACCAATTGTAGTCTGTGTGTGGTAGTAAAGTTATAATTAGGAAGGCCTTGATACTAGAAATTCCAATGGCATTGCATTAAGTTTAGAGTAAAAGCTCGTTTAAAAAAAAAAAAAAAATGTTAGTTGTTTGTCTAGATTAACTTGAAACAATTCTATGAAAAATCATAAAGTTTTCATTCTTACATTCTAACATATTTTAAAGGTTGTAAAGACGTTCGCTCTCAACATATCACCATATTGATATATTATTTGTTTACTTTGAATATATAAGTCATTATAATATTCTTTTTCTTTTTAAGTAGTCCTTACGACTTGTTAGAACAATGAAATTTAATTTATATAAGATAATTATATTCAATTATTATCAATTGTCCCCTTCATCAAAATAAAATCAATATTTAGTGTGATTAAAAACTTTTCTAAAAATTATTTTAAATATAGTAGAGTAAAGAAATTTTCCAAAAAAAATAGTCGAAAAGCTTGCTTACACTAAGATGTAAAATAAAATAATTACAATCAAACAAATATTAATTATTGTGTATTCTTTTTATCTAATATTAAATAACATGAGATATGAGTTAGCCAATCGTATTCGAATTTGTTAGTCAAGTTAAATAGACCAACAAATTAAATGTTCAAATAAACCTTCGTATGTTTGAATCCTAAAATCAAAATTAAGGAAAATTATATACAATTTTTGAGTAGGAAAACCCTATAACTAAAATGATAACCTAAACCCTAAAAAATATAGTTTTTGAAAGTAACCTTTTTGAAGATTTATTTGAATTTTGAGTAACCAAATATCGATTTTACCCCTTATCCAAAATTATTTCCCATGCGAATAAGACCGAACCTTGGGTAAAATTAACTGGGCAATGTTCCACCGTATCATAGCTTTTGGAAACAAATCTCAGACGCACATCACATTTTTTATTTTTCCATTCATTGATCTAACGACGATCCTGATTCGGCAAAAGTACCACGATAAGCATGGTGAGTTGTATTTTCCCAAAAAGTGTAAACTTTATTATTATTATTATTATTATTTTATTGGAAAAATGAAAATATAAAGAGAACAAATTTATTAATTTTCAAGATCTAATCAATGGGTTGAACTAGATCACTATCAAAGAATAAAAATTTATTAGATAGTATTATCATTCATTTCAAAATTAATTGGTGATGAAGGAAGTATTGTACCTATTTTATAAATATTTGTTGGCTTCACTTTTTTAATATATAACAATTGTGGGAACCTATCTTAATTTAATGGGGTTTTTTCATGTATAATGTCAAAAAATTGCATCTATGTCATAAAATTGAAAATAATTGCGCATATATCAAAAATAGAAAATAGGTCATTTAAAAGGAGGGATTGAGTTCAATCACTGTTCATTGATTGATTCAATCGAATAAAGGTGATGAAGCTCAACACTTAACAAACTGATTGAATACAATCAAATATTGCTGATTGAGTTCAATCACTCGTAATTTATACCAACTTTAAAGAGAAATTGGTATAAACAATTTTTTGATAAAAGATGTGCTATAATTCTAATAGGGGTCTTAAAATTGGTATAGAGTACAAATCCTCTAATTTTATCCAAATTCTATTTTATTTGAATGAATACTCATTTTAGTTTAAAATTAATTGATTAACCTTATAAATACTTTGTAAGGTTGGACAATTGTGGGATGTAAACAAAATCAAATTTCCAACAATACCCTGTATCGGTTTCGCGAAATTTGACTAAAAACTTGTCGGTGGATTAATGTGGAAAGAGGGCAAATTAGGAAATTCGACTGTAATATTAATATATACGAAAACATTACCTGCAGTGTGTGAACGAGTTAATAATAATGCAAAATAAAAATATATTTTACAAGTATTATCCACTTGGGTGATTACAAGATACGGTTTGGGAGAGGGCTAGATGGTAAATTCGTTTCAGCTAAATTTAAGTTTTGTATGAGCGGGAGAACGGCGTTTTAGAATCAATCAAACACTCTAAAGTGTGAAGAGACTTGGTCATTTTTTCTTAGAAAATGGACGTTTTTTTTTAATCGAAGAACGATGTCGTATGTCGTGTTGATTTCATTGTTTAGTGATAAATAATCAATTAACTGGACTTATCCCTTTGATCTTGTAAGGCTCCACACCTTCGTAACCTCATTTCGTCTTATTTAACGTTTTGATTCTTTAAAACTCTTTTCAACACTAAATAAACTCATAATTGCTTTTTAGCTTTAACTATTATGCTCATTTTCGACTACGTGTGCAAGCGAGGATCGGACACATGTCAGACTCATGTCAGACTCATGTGCATGTGTGCAACGACCCATGTGTATAAGTGAGGTTGGATGTATGCTTGACTAGTGTGTGGTGGGTTCGTAACTCGAGCAGTTGTCCCGAGCCCCATTCAAACTTCAAAGCATCGTTTTCGGTCCATGGCATGTCGATTGCGCGTAACATGGACTCACCCCCACGTTGTTTGGACGCAACAATCATGCACTTGCCTTACATTCACCTACACGTGAAGAAGGATAAACATATAAGGTGGTTAAATCTTTGCTTTCTCACGAACGAAGGGAAATGTACTATTAACTCTTATATACAAATCCTTACCCATCAATTGAACTAAGGATCAGAATCCACGTGGCTTGTACCACATCGATGATGATCGGTTCTACGTTTTCAATCTTAAACAAATTCACGATTAATTATAGAGGCCAAAATTGGGCATCAACAATAACCTGCATACAAAAATAATTTTAAGACAATTATGAATAGGCAAGTGAACTAACTTAGGAACCAAATAGAATTTATATTCAAATCATTTTTTAGTATTTTTTAATTGGAAAATTGAAAGACGTGGTGAGGTGTTAGCATTCCATTTATGGATCCTGGTTCATTTCTGAATCCTTTTGTGCTGTAAATGAATCGGAGCTTATCTCGCCTGCCTTGCCTTTTTCTTTCTTTCTTCTTCTTCTTCTTCTTCACCTCTCTATGATTGTTCTTCAACTTCTCGTCTAATTTCTCACCGAATGTCGCTATGATTTACACTCAGACACTGCTACATTCTTCGCCCACGCGTCTTCTCTCGCTCTTTCCAAGTATTTCTATTTCTTCTACAAATCCCCCCTTTTATCTTTTCCTTGCAATATAATCTTACCCATTTTCATTCTCTTCTCCCCCCATTTCCCCTTCTCTTTCATGGGTCTTTCTCCATTTCATGATCGGCTTCACAATCTGGGTCTTTAAACGGGTTTAAAATCGATTTCTGCAACTGGTGTTTCGAGATTCTTGTGAAATAATGGAATCCTGGTGGGGAAAACACGATCACAAAGGAACCCCTGTTGTTGTGAAGATGGAGAATCCAAATTGGTCCTCGTCGGAGCAAGTTGATTTTCTCATCTCCGCCGAGTCTCCGGCGAGTCGAACCAGAGGCAAAAACGCCAAGCAGCTTACATGGGTCCTATTCCTCAAGGCTCACAAGGCCGCCGGTTGTTTCACTTCCATCGGCTCTGCATTGCTAGACCTCGCCGCCGCCGTCAAACGCCGCGTTGCGTCCGGCCGGACCGACGCCGACGCCGACGTCACTGCCGGGGGGAGAGAGAAGGAGAACCCCACTGTGAAAACGAGGTTCTATTCTTGTATCAAAGTGTTCTTATGGCTGTCGGTGCTCATGTTGGGATTTGAGGTTGCGGCGTTCTTCAAGGGCTGGCATTTTGATACTCCAAAGCTTCAATTGGGTTTTAAAGGGGTTTTTGATTGGATTTATGCTCAATGGGTGTCGATTCGAGTCGATTATTTGGCTCCTCCTCTTCAGTTCTTAGCCAATGCTTGTGTCATTCTGTTCTTCATTCAGAGTTTGGATCGTTTAATCTTGTGTTTGGGTTGTTTCTGGATTCGGTTCAAGAAAATTCAACCAGTTCTTGAACCTGGAGTTGATGATGATAATCTTGAATCTGGCGAGAAGGGATATTTTCCAATGGTTCTTGTTCAGATACCTATGTGCAATGAAAAAGAGGTGAATTTCCTTGTTTTGCAATTGGGGAATTTGTTTTAGTTCTATTTTATTTTTAAACAAGGGTAACCACCCTGTCCCTAGGCCAGGCACCAAAAATATCGAAGTAGCAATGTCACATGTGTCACCCCTTGGGGACGGGCATTTGTTTTAGTTCTTAATCATTGACAATTGAGAATTTGTGGCTTTGTTGTTTTCAGGTTTACCAGCAATCAATTGCTGCTATCTGCAACTTGGACTGGCCAAGAACGAGGTTGCTAATTCAAGTTCTTGATGATTCTGATGATCCAACTACTCTGTTGCTGATTAAAGAGGAGGTTCAGAAATGGCAACAAGAAGGTGTCAATATTGTTTATCGTCATCGCATCATTAGAGATGGTTACAAGGCTGGCAATCTCAAATCCGCCATGAATTGTAGCTATGTCAAAGACTACGAGTTCGTCGCGATCTTCGACGCTGATTTTCAACCCACACCTGATTTCCTTAAAAGAACTGTTCCTCATTTTAAGGTTATTTAGGCTCCATTTGTTAAGTAGTGAATTGAGTTTTAGATTGTTCTTAGAAAAGGTTGTTGACTTCTTTTTTTAATGGAGTTCAGGATAATGAAGAGCTGGGGCTGGTTCAAGCAAGGTGGTCTTTTGTGAACAAGGATGAAAATTTGCTAACCAGGCTGCAGAATGTCAATTTAGCTTTTCATTTCGAAGTAGAGCAGCAAGTGAACAGTGTGTTCCTCAACTTCTTTGGATTCAATGGCACTGCTGGTGTTTGGAGGATTAAAGCTCTCGAGGACGCTGGTGGGTGGCTGGAGAGAACCACGGTCGAGGACATGGATATAGCCGTCCGTGCTCATCTTCATGGATGGAAATTCATTTTCCTAAATGATGTTGAGGTATTAATCTTTGCTCATTATATGATAGGAGTAGCTAGTTTATTCAGTGTGTGTTTCTAAGTAGTTGAATTCATTTCTTTCTGCATAATCAGTGCCAATGTGAGCTACCAGAATCTTATGAAGCTTATAGAAAACAGCAACATAGATGGCATTCTGGCCCAATGCAATTGTTTCGCCTTTGTCTGCCTGCTATTATTCGATCAAAGGTATCGTTCTATCGAACATTGTCTTGTCCTTGCTCGAATGTGCAATTGTGATTCTGTTGTATAATTGGGCTTAATCAAATTGCTGATATTGTTCATATGTAATTGATTCAATGCAGATTAGTGTGTGGAAGAAGTTCAACTTGATATTCCTCTTCTTTTTGCTCAGAAAATTGATACTGCCCTTCTATTCATTCACACTTTTCTGCATAATTCTTCCAATGACAATGTTTGTT
Source organism: Sicyos baderoa (assembly GCA_037832685.1). Lineage (NCBI taxonomy): Eukaryota > Viridiplantae > Streptophyta > Magnoliopsida > Cucurbitales > Cucurbitaceae > Sicyos > Sicyos baderoa. Next base: position 1,809,059 of record JBBMEF010000023.1, read on the forward strand.
CCAGAAGCCGAGCTACCCTCTTGGGTCGTTTGCTATATCCCGGCTACCATGTCGTTTCTGAACATCCTGCCTGCCCCAAAATCCTTCCCTTTCATTGTCCCTTACCTCCTTTTTGAGAACACCATGTCAGTCACCAAATTCAACGCCATGATCTCAGGCCTCTTCCAGCTCGGTAGTGCCTACGAATGGGTTGTAACAAAGAAATCCGGCCGTTCCTCGGAGGGCGATCTCGTCTCCTTGGTGGAAAGAGAGCAGAAACATCAAAGAGAAGGGGTACATCAGAGAGGGGCTTCAGAGCCCAACCTAGAAGAGTTGAAGGAGGAAGTTCAGAAGCAAGAGAAGAAAGCTGCATTGCGAAAGAAGCACAACCGAATATACACGAAAGAGCTCGCATTGGCTTTCCTACTCCTAACCGCATCGGCACGGAGCCTTCTGTCTGCGCAAGGGATCCATTTCTACTTCTTGCTGTTCCAGGGGATCTCGTTCCTGCTGGTCGGGTTGGACTTGATCGGCGAACAGATAGGTTGAGTGTATAAAGGGATGAACTGTGTAGTAAAGAAAGAACACAAGGAAAATCATCACTGGATAAAAAAAAAACAATGGTGGAATGAAAACAAAACAAAAATGAAAGAAAGAAAGAAGAATTATTTGGTTGATATATATATAAAATGATAAGTTTCTTTTGGATTGAAATCAGTTGGCTAGGCAGGCCAAAATGGAAAATGTTAAATAAAAAACAGCATTCCATTTTCAAAAATCAGTTGTCCTGTGATTTGGGAATGTTTTGTGATTGGTGCGTTTAAGGATTACAAAACATTTTGATTAATAAGTCGAACATTATATATCCATTAAACTATATTATTTTTATTCGCAATAAGTTCAAGATAATAATCATTGGTATATATAAAAAGGAGATAAATAAAGAGAGCCGTTTGACTGGACCACTAACCATACTGATCCATTATCTATGAATTTATATTTCAAAAAGAGGTAATGCTCTACAAACTAGATTTTTTTTTTTTTTTTTTTTTTTTTGAGCTAACAAAATAGAGATGATTATATTTGAAATTATTAGATAGTGTTCGCATATAATCAACATGCCCATCTAAAGAGCTACCATACTAGGTAACTCGATGTAGGTTTGTTAAGGATCTCACTATTATCACTCATTGAAAATGTTGAGAATACAAATCAAGTGTTGTAGAATCTCATATTGGTTAAATAAGGGATAGATCTTGGACAATATTTTACTAATATGAAGATTTGGTAAGTTTGTCATCCCTCAACAGAAAAAGTGAAGATTCCTCCAAACATTTTTAAGATAAGTGGACTACTTCTCTCATTATCAACTGGTTTTATAAGATGAATGCACACAAACACACTATTTGATATGATACCAGAACTCATCAAACACAAATAAGTATTTGGTCTAATAAATTAAAATTTGGATCCAATTCAACATCGAATAAACTCAAGAAACATCATATTAAAGAAACATGCTCAGTATCACACTATTATCGTATATTGGAAAAATGGAGAGTCTTTTAAATATTTATAAAGTAGGTGAACTACTCTGTCATCAATTGAATTTTAGATGGATGTTCACATCATCCTAATCCATTAAACTCAAATAGATATCCATCCAAAAGATGCACAATCACAATCACTTATAAAATAGGTGAAGATTAATTTTAAGATAAACCTCCAAACTTTAGAAATGTATTATTTTATATGAAAGCTTTAATTATAAGGTTTTTCCAATAGTGTCATGTGTTCATAGGAAATGAATCGGTGAGGCGAAAAACAAAAATATAAATCGGCAAAAGCAGAGAGATTGAAATGGCAGAGCTTATGATATCTGAAATTCATAAATAGATTCATCGCACATATCGGCCGCCGCTTGGGCTACACTACAAACAAACAAGCACATAGATAAAGATATGTCCTCGGCCTTTCTCGCATTTAATTCTATGATAATCGTAATCGACAAAATTATTAGATTGTACAAGATATCGATAAAACTTAATTTTTAAATTTGACAACATTCCAATCTCTCATTTTTTTATGTTATATTGTATTTAAGTTTTTTTTTGTTCATCCATGAATATGCTTCTATTATTTAAATAAAAGTATTCTATCACAAAGTATGATGTTACTAAATTATAGTGTCAAGATTGTACGACAAAAATATATGGTGTTACGAATTTTCTCAATGATGTTTATCCTTGGTATAAAGTTGAACCTAATTAATATAAATAATTTATAATATTAAACAAAAGCTTAAGAAATATAAATAAAGTTACATAAAAAAATTATACATTTAAATTAAAAATATTAATTAAAAGAAAAAGAAAATTTACCATCGGAAGCACATTTTAAATCTTGTATTATATTACAACACAATTTTTAAAATAATTCATTTAAAGTACATTAATTTTTATTACTAACTAATGATAGAAAACTCAATTTAGAATTCTATAATTGATAGAAAATTCAAGTAGGGATAAAATGAGTCTATCGTTAATTGAATTCTATCTCTAATAAAACTCTCTTAGATTTTATGTTATAAATAAATTAGTTTTGATTGTGTGCTATAGATGGAAATATTTTATGATTTTTTGTCGTACATGCAAAATCCCCCAAGAAAAACTTAATTCAACCTTCCTCTTTGGCTTTTTTTTTTTTTTTTGTGACACCCAAACTTTTTTCATAAAAATACAAATTGTCTATGCAATAGAGATTTTGTAACAATATTAGTAAGTTGTTCTTCATAATTTCAAAACAATAAGTTTGATATCATTTCTTTCTCTCCTTCCCTCAATAAATAAAATCTGATTTTGATAGGTTGTTCTAGTCTAGTTTAGAAGCAATAGCAATTGTCAATATATTCATAGTTAGAAGTACTTTTGAAATTGTTGATAAAACCAACCCAATTACTACTGGGTCATGGTCATCCAGTCAATTCCAAATCATATGTGAACTTGAATCAAATTCTAAAATCAAGGTACATTTTATATAACTAAAGACTCTTTTAATAATATCAAAATGGTCATGAGCTACGCTCTAGCGGTATCTTAGGACCCCATAACCATGAGGTTATGAGTTTGATTCGCCTACCCTCAATATATTGAATAAAAAAACAATACTAAAATGAATTTTATTAGATGAATTCATATATCTTGAGAGCAAACTTGCAGCAAATATCAATTTTGGCCACAATAATGTCAAATACAAAAACCATGGTGGCTACTTACCTAAAAATTATTTTCTTACAGATTTTCTTGGCATACAAATGTTGTAGGAACAAGTGGTATATTATGTGACATTAGTTGGGGTGCGTGATCTCGAAAAAAAAGGTCAAATACAAAAGGGTTCCTACTAATTTTCTATAATTTGTAGGATTTGAAAGCTTTTCACCATCATTACGTGAGACTTTCAAATTAATCGTTAAAGGAGTAAAACACGTTTACATGTCTCTATTTTATATTTCTTCAAAATTTCTTCACCATATTTTCTTTGGGCGATAAAAAGTTAAAAACATTCTTGTCTTCTTGATGAATTTACATACCCACAAAATAAGTCATGTGACTAAGATTTGACATTTCAAACATATTTTTTGTTTGAACTTTAAAATTCATGGACACAAATATATGATAATTTACAATATAAATAATACTCATGATATTGTATTATGTATTAGTTATTCAGTATAAAAATATTACTTTATACCGTATATTTGACTATGATTGCTGAATTTTTTCAAATTTGTCTAATATTGTAAATATTTTATCAATTTGGTCAATTCTTGCAAAAACCCCTAGAAATAATGAGTCGATAGAGTTGTCACCAACCTAACATAAAGAGTTAGTTTTTTTTTCTCCCTAGAGATGGTGTGTTTGAAGTTATAATTTTAAGTCATATTATTTGAGAGCAGCTCAATTTCTTTATTTTTTCTTACAATAAATTTATCCTCCCCACATAAATACAAGAGGTTTTCAAAGATGATTTCAGCAAAATAATTGTTACAAACAAAACAAGCTATTACAGAGGTATAATTATATCCCTAAAGTATTGCTTGCAATCTAATCAATTCCACTAAAAATAAAAAAAAAATGATTCCCACCAGTCTCAAATAACAAACCCAAAATAATATGATAGCAAAAAATCAAATAAGAACTCAATACAAAAGCTTCAACCTTCTCTTTTGAAATTTTTCATGAAAACTCAATACAAAAGCTTCAACTTCCAATCTACAAATCCCAATTCAAACCAATTCTCATCAGCCTCACCCACAAATTCTAAATTTACATTCCTTTTTTCTGCTATTAATCCATCTTCTTCTGCTAAAATTCGAAGAACAATAGTTAGAAACTGAATCCTATACATACTTTAAAGCTTCTTTTTTTTTCCTTTTTTTTTTTCTTGGTCAACTTGAAAACATTTGAGAGTTTCTGTTAAGGATTAAATGAGTTTCTGTTTTTTCTTGTCTCCTCCATTTGCAAGAAGTTAGCGCTCTGGTTTCAACCTCCCTGCCATTGCCAATTAGCTTTAGATCAAACATCTCGAGCTTTGAAACTTTAGTATGCAAAATTATTAGATTATGAAGAATACCATTTGGTCCCAAATTGTCAATGGCCGAACCCGAATCGAATCCCATTTGTAGAAGACTTTGAAGATCACTTTCTAACATAGTCTGCACGAAAATGGTTTTCGATTCATGTTGTTGAACATAGACCAAAACATTAATGGATTGACAAAGTTAACTACCTGATGCAAAGGAGGAAACTGTATGGATGTAGTTGGCATATTCGACATTGTCCCCTGAAACTGAAACATTCGGTGAGGAGGGACCGAGGGAACGGTGCTCATCCCGGGATCGAATCCAAGAACAGTTCCATTGCTGCCGCCCCGTGAGTGGAAAATCTACACGAAACAGAAGTTGAACCACATCAAAATGGTTCACAGACTAGTTTTAACACAACCAAACCAGCCAAGACCAACTCCGAGTCTCCGAACTTACGTCTTTGGATAAAATCCTCTCAATGTCGATGTTTACGTCCGGGTTGACAGTAGCAAGCTTCATTGACAAAAACTACAGAACAGTATAAACAAACAAATTCTCATTCCCATCATACCTAACAATTTAGTACAAATGAAAATACATATCTTATTACAACAGAACAATTCAAAATCACAACAAATTATCTGCCAAAAACGCATACCTCAACCTGTTGTTGTAGTGACTGAACATAGTTGATAATCTCATCAAGCATTACAGCCTTTCCAGTAATCTAAGAAGACAAAAAACAGATCGAATCGGTTACCTCGACAAGCTAAACTTACTCGCCGAAATCAATCGAATCGATTACCTTATTGCATCCAGGAACAAGTTCTTGAAGCAATCTCATCCGTTCGCTAATCTTCTCCCTCCTCACCTATTTCCCAAAAGAGTTTCACATTTCTAAGCCATCTAAAGAACAAAATTTTACTTCAAATTTTAAGGCTCAACAGTAAAAAAACTAGAAAGTTACTCTCTCAGCAAGGCTATGGCTGTTTGTGGCCTGCCCTCTTCTAGCTCTCACATGAATGTAATTTTCCTTGGGAGCTTCTCCACTATTGTTGGACTTCTCTTTAGCTTGTTTTCCACTTTCTCCATTTTTCTCTTCTTGTGAACTGGAACTATTCCCAGAAACATCTTTTTTCAATTTCCCTTCAGATTTCTACCAAAGAAAAAGTAAATTCAATGCTATGATCTGCAATCAAAATGTTAATGGAAAATTCATCAATGTTAGTTACCTTATTTGGGCTAAATGGGAAAGTTGAATCAAGGGCTCTTTTTCTGATTCCACCATTTGGTGATGATCCTAAATCAGCTTCTTCTTCACCAGATGGTGGTAAATTTGAAGAACACCCTCCAAGAATCTGACCAGCAAGACCAAAAGAAGAAGAAGAAGAACCAAACATGTCTGAATAATTCCCACTCCCAAAACATGGCAACTTCTCCAAATCTGTGGGATATTGAACAACAGGAAATGGATTTGAAAATCCACCATGAGAGGAAGCCATTGAAGAAGCTGCTGCTCCAAAGCTCTCATTTTGACCTAACAATGGATCCCAACCAGACCCAAAGAAAGAACCCATTGCCATTGTTGTTCCTGAAGATGGACAATTCATTAGCCCCTCATTGGAGTTTCCATAACCCATTTCTTCATTTTCAAGATCACCCATTTCTTTTTGCCCCCTTATGAAGCTCAAGATCTAAAGAAACCCCAGTTTAGAGTTACTTCCAATGAAGGGAAAACAAAAGGGGAAGTGTCAAGATTAAACAAAGAACAAAAAAAAAATGGTAGGCATTGCAGCTTTATTACAAGGAATTAAAGTAAAAGGCAACAGGTTCTCAAATGGAAGAAGCTTGTGGTCTGTTCTTCTTCTCTGTTGAAATGCAAAAAAAAAAGAAAAAGGAAAACTTGGGGGCAAGACAAGAAAAGTGAAGCTTTTTTCAGAGTATTAAAGTGGAAAAACAAAACAATGACATTAGCTACACAACAGCTCATGAATGCAGTAAAAGGAAAGCAGATTCCCTTTTCACTTTTGGGTATGTGAGAAAAACATTTTCCATATTCTCCATCCAATCAAATCCCAAAATATGATTCATTTTTCAAATCTCTCAAAAGGGGTTTCTGCAAATGGTCGGTCTCAACACAGGAATTTTAATGGAAGAACCAGTGGCTCAAGTTATGAACCTGAAGGTGGTTCTTCTTCAAAGAAAAGACAGAAAATTGAAGTTGAAATTTTGGGGGTTTGAATTGAAACTGGAATTCACCAATTGGGTTGGCTGCATAAAAGGAAAAGGAACCATCAAATTTCAACTTTTGCTCACCTATGACCTAACAGTTGGCATCTAATGCCAACTACTATAGATGCTAAGCTATTGGTAAACAATGGTTATGAGAGATTTTGAGTGATTATTTGATGAGATAAAATTATGTTCAGATCCTCCGGTTATAGTTATAATTAGTTGTGGCAAAATTGAGAAGTTCTGAATAGTTCTGGCAAAAATTTAAACAGACAAAAGGATAACGAGAATGATTACGAAGAAAATGAGAATTATTAATTATGTAGTGGTCAAGGTCTTAGAGAGTTAAGAGGTGATGTATTTAGTTTACGATGATTACCTACCTATAAATTAATTTGGTGTAAATTTCAAAAAATGAAGAGAATAAGAATCGATGAAGAGGAAAAATTAATTATAAAAAATTAGTTTTATGGATACTAAAACTAAAAATTAATAAGTTTCAATCAAATTAAATATTTCATATTACACTACTTATAAAATACTTTAAAAAATTACTGAAATTAAAATATGAATTCTAAAACTATTAACCTCAAATTTCTAGAAAAAGAACCATTAGACTGAGAAGAATTTAAGTGCACCCGGATAGCACTCCACCATGATATCACTCATGTGGTATCTTTGGTGCCATTTCTTACTTTTTATTTATTATAAAAAAAAATTAAAAGAAAGAGAAAGATGTGTGACTCAAAATGAATGATATCATGGTGAGGGTGTTACCCGAGGTGCACCCAAATTCTCCTCCATTAGACGACTCACCTAAAAGTGTAGAGCTTAAACTGTTACACAAATCTAATCTCTCTTATTATTATTATTTTTTTAATATATATATATACTTTAGTTTTGTAAATTAATTTCTTTCTCTTCTGCAGCCTTTGCATTAAAATACTCTATTTTTTCTTCTTCTTTTTTCCTTCACTCTCTCATGCTAATCATAGGAGAACTGAACTAGTGGAGAAAGGGGAGATGTTCTTCTCTTGAAGCCCAAGCTTGGTTGGTTGCTTCTTTCTTTGATAGATATACTTTCTCTTAATTATTAAACTGACACATTTGCCCACCATTCTAAAACACACTTCTTTGCTCTTACACACATTTGCCTAATCTCATTTTTGCAACCTTAGAGAGTTTACTTTTTACTCGATTCATTCAAGATATCGGTTGAGCTATATTCGATTCGTTCTTGGTGTAAATAAGAGATAGCAGAAAGAAAATTCATAGATTAAAGATTAAGTCAAACACAACTCTCAATATATATATGTTATATATATAGGTGCAGACATTATAATTAAAGTAAAGCTATAAAGTAAAATGCAGTTAAAAGTAAAACAAGAACAATAGACATTTCTCATGAAAAAGGAGTTTAGTTTAGTTTAGTTTAATGAAAGAAACAGCTGTAATGGGTAGTGTTTGTTTAAGTGATTTGGGTGATTTGCATTGGGGTTAACAACTAATATGGAATATTGGAATCTAATCATCAAAATTTACTTCCTTGTCATCTTCAATGCACTCCCAATTGCCACCCACCCTAGTCAAACCACCCACCTTTTGGTCAACTCAACCAAGCTTCCTACATCAATGCCTAAATTTCTTCCAACTTTTTTTTTTTTTTTTTTTTTTAATTCATGGATTTGATCCTATTGGACTGCACTTATGTGTCCACTCCAACTTCATGGTAGAAAAAGTAATATTTATAATTCTATATTTTAAAATCCTTTGATTTTGTATTTTTTATTTACAAAATTTAAGTTTGCTTTCCTTTAAATTCTTTACAAATTATTTCTAAGTATTTAAAACCTAATCAAATTATAAAACAAAAAAAAGTTATATAAGTTCTCTTTTAAAATTTTCAAAATTTTGTTTAGTTTTTTAAGAACATAAATAAAATATAAATACTAAAGTAAAGAAATTCATAAATTAGAGGAGTAGCAGTACACCTGATTTTCAAAAAAAAACAAGAAAGATTATTAAACAAATTTTTTTTTTTATCATGTGATGAAGTTATAAACTAGGAATCAACAATGTCAAAAAAAAAAAAAAAAGAGTGGAGAAGAGAATGCCCCCTAATTTTTTTTTCCTCATATCAATAATAGGTTAGTTAAAATTTTCATATATTTTAATTTTTTTTCCTATACTTTTAAATATTCAAATTATTCATATTATTTCACAATTAAATTTAAAATTGATTTCTATAATAAGTGAAGTTGTTTTTAATGGAAATTGATTTATAAATAATAATTTACAATAGAGAAAACTGAACTTAATTCTAAAATTGGTAGAAAAAAAGTAGGGAATAGAGATTAACTTTTTAAAATGTTAACAAAATTATCTATGATAAAACCAATTTATAAATTGAACAAAAATAGAGCAAAAACTTTACATTTGTACAAGATCATATTGTACCTAACATATGGTATGGGAGGGCCCAGATGAGGCAGGACTGGTAAGTTAAATAGTATTATAAAGTATGCATGGTTTTTTCATAAAAAAAAAAAAGGAAAAAAAATTAAAAGAGAATATCATTTGAATGATTAGTCTCTATTGTATGAAAATTAAAATAAAACCCCTATTGTAAGAAATGAATGGTCCACAACTTTTTAATTAAAGTTTGTTCCATTTATTTTAATATTAAATTTAAAGTTAATGGTACCTTAAAAACATAATTAAAGTTAATGAAATCTGTTGCTGACATACTGGTTTTATTGTTTGACAGTAATTTAATTTAGCATCATGGTTACGAGTTCAATTCTAAAGATCAATGTGATATTTCCGATAAAATTAATCGGGCAACTTCTATAAAAAATCACAAAAGCCTAAAATTTGGGAGTCGCCATAGTGTATGATCTACTACTTCTATAAATAACAAAATATCAAATTTGTGATGTCATTTATGCTATAAATGGTATTAATGGGGTTGCAAATACTTTTATATACAAAATTTAGTAATTTTTTTTTAAAATTATGTGCCAACTATGTAGGAGTGTTCATACATTATCCGAAAATTGATCCGATCAATTTTGGGTCGGTCGGTCGATTTTCAACTTTAGGCGGTTGGTGTCGGTTAATACCCTTTAAAAACCGAAAGTCGGTCGGTCGGTTAATTAATTTTAAAAAACCTCGACCGACTGAATATTTGATATACTTAATTGTTCAAATTAATTCCTAATTTTTTTCATCATTTAAACTTTAGATAACTAAAATATGTAAATGATTATATAGGACAAAATATTATTATAAATTTTTGGCCTAGATAACTAAAATATATAAATTGAATTTTTTTTTTTTAATTAAAAAAAATATTAACCGAATTAACCGACCGCCTTCACCGATCGATCAAATTAAAAAAAAAAAAAAAAAAAAAAAAAAAAAAAAAAAAATCGGTTGTTTTTTTTGTCTAACCGACATGTCGGTGTCAATTTTCGCCATTAACCCACACCGACCGATCGATGAAAGCCTTACAACTATGGTTTATTTTTCTCTTTTTCTTGAAACAATTTGCCAACTATGGTTGAAACATCCAGTCATGTGCATTTAACGAAATATAAAACATATATTAGTTATGAAATTAAAGAAGCATCACTATGTTTGAAATTTTGTTGAAATTTGTTAAGGGAGTGGAGAATAATCTCTTAACTTTTACAAGCTTAATATATGTTATAACAAATTAAACTATATTGGATGAACAAACTGAGATTTTATTAAAACTAGTGAGTAATGGATTCCGAGGGAATTTACTTTTTGATAAAATTATAGAGTAAGTTCAGCATAAAAAAGAAAGAAAGATGCAAGGCTAAATCTAGAATTCACTCATATGAAATTGAATAGTTTCGATACATATGTTTGGAATGTAGAACATAATTATACAGAGAATCATAATATATATTTACAGTGTAATGAATGGTTATTGTTGGGCTAATAAAGTATCCTACGTTTCTAAGTTAGGTATATATGAGCACGTTTGAGAGATGTCAAAAAAATAAAGTCATAAAGGCTCGTGGTTGTTCGTTCTCCGACCGTTATGAAAAATAAATTAGTAAGTATGAGAAAAATGATAAATAGTCATGAAAAGGATGAGATAGTAGTTATTGAAAATGAAATGTTGATTATGATGAGTAAAATGATTATTCTTTATAATTATTATCCTTCTCTTTACTCCAATTTGGGGTGAAAGTTAATACAACATAAGATTGAGGGAAAAAAAGGGAAAAATATCTGAGAATAAAAACATGGTTTTGGTCAAACCCATGGCCTGTTTCCATTATTGACAATGGCCGTGAGCTGGTTTTGTACTTACCATTGAAAAACACCACTAAAATAGAGAATCAATTATTATTTTGCTTTTTTTTTCTGTCTGCTTAATCCTTTCTAAACAGTGCAAAATCCTTCACAATTTGTAGCCAATAGAGATTCCAGGAAAACAAGGTGGATTGGATTTGGATTACATTCATTACATGTTTCTAACATTAAAGAAAGACATTTTCATGAAGCTTTTTCTGTCTCAGACATCATTCCAAACACTTGACACAACAGGCGAAGTCATAGGAGCTTTTGCAAATTGTTGACTTATATTAAGAAAAGACTCGACAAGGATTTGAACTCAAGATCTTCTCACCAAAAACTTAAATTGATAGTTTAGAGTAAATTTAATTATATCAACCTACACCAATAACACTGAGGCGGGTGCATTTGATTTATCATGACATGTTTCCATTGACCTTCTCAAGCATTGGAGAGTGTGTGTCTTGAACTTGGTCGAATCATTTTCGGTTGTGGTTTCGACCTCGATCAGATGGTTTAGGTAACTTGGAAGTTATGGACTTTTCGTGTGTGAATTCGACGGTTGCATTCGGACCGAGCAGAAGGGTGTTGCGGAGTGTCGTCCTCCAACTTAAGCTGTTGCTGTCGGATGTCTCCAAGGGGTCGATTTGAGTGCTGTTCTGTTCCGGTTCTTTGTGCTCGATTGTGTTGGATGGTTTGTGCTCTTCGTTTCGCCTTGCAAACTCCCCCGAAAGGAGGCTGCTGCTTGTCATGATCATTCCTACATTGTACCGTGAAGTGTTGAAGTTCGTAACTACATTTTCGCCATGAAACTTGAGAGATTATAACTCAGTTTTCTTCTCAATCATTCCACGGTCCACCATTCCTGACTTCGAGCATTGACGTTGAGAGATTATAACTCTTGTTTGGCTTTAACGATATTTGTTAGGAAGAGTTTCGAGTGGATACGAGTGATTGTGGCAAAAGAAATTTGTTTGAATAGAGAGATTATAAATGGTTGAAATAGAAGTGACACTATAAGCGTGAAGTTTACGAAGGTTTTAAGAGGTCATATGGGGACTTTTTGGAACCACCTCATCCAAAAATGAGGTTGGATAAAAACTCTTAAGAAACTCTCTATCCAAACACACATTTATGAGGTGTTTGAATAAATGGGATTGGAGTTTGATGCACTACAAATGATGAACATAATCAATAGAGCCTCTAATGCAATATGTGATGTGATAGATGAAGCCTAAAAAGGACCAAAAAAGACCCAATGGAGGAAAATCTCCAAGAATCACACTTCAATCTTTATTCAACTGAATCAAATACAAAATATAACTCATAGGAAATTACCCAAATACTCCAATAACATATTGCATAAGATATGGAAAGCAAGGACACCAGAGATGATAATCACTACATCCATCTTCTTTGTAGATGCTTCTTCTGAAAAGGGATCAATCAAGTTCATTACGCGTTGAAACCGAAGCCGATCCGGAGACCTCGAGGTGATAATGTGTAGGAGGAGGAGGATCGGCCAATCCAATCAACAGATCATTGTATGCATTGACATCCATTGTGTTCTTAAGATACACCCTAACCGCAGTGCTAACAAAAACTTTGATGCAACCTTCTACAAATCTTTTGCACTCAGCTTTTGATCCAGACACAGACAAATATCCCACAATTAAATTCTTGGCAAAACTTCCAACAAGAACAGAGCCAAACTTGTCAAGGAAAAAAGAAGCTGCATCCACACAACCAGCCCGCTCCTCGTCCGACATTGTTCGATAGGCTCGAACCATCCCTTTCATAATCCCAGCCATGATCCATCAGTGAATGACTAGTACATGAATCTTTGTAAAGGAGTCTTAAGTTGAATCTGCTTTTCACTACTTCCTAACCAGGATACATGATGATATATTTTGAGGTTGCCTTGTATGCTTCTTGCTCTGACCACAACCAAGAAAATGACCACTTGAATTTGCCCCTTAGCTACAATTCTTGTTTCATTTTAGGCTTGTGAAACACTATATAGGTTATTATTTTGATGTGTTAGACTGTTTGGAGTTTTAATAATAATTATTGTTGGTCAATTTAGTGTTTGAGATTCTGATAATGATTACTCGACTCAAGTAATGAATCACTATTCATCTTAATGTATGACTCAGTAATCAATATCCTATAATCCTATAACCATGACTTATTAATGTTGGGATGCAAACAAAATATCTCACATTGGTTAGAAGACGAGAAGATCGTGGTTATATAAGTCATCTCCTAGCTAATAATGCATCAAACCAGCTCATCAGATTCATAACAGTTCACAAGGTTTTCGCCAAAGAAAAACCAATCTATAAGTTACACACTATATATTATTTTATTTTGATGAAGGGTCAAATAATTATCTTATATAAACTAAGTTTCATTGTTCTAACAAGTCGTAAGGACTACTTAAAAAGAAAAAAGTTATGATGACTTATATATTTAAAGTAGATAATAATATGTTATTGTGGTGATATGTTGAGAGTGATTGTTTTTCATTAGACAAACATCTTTGTTTGTCTAATATTTATCTTGATTCAATATTATAAAAAATTTAAAATTAAAATTAAATAAGTATATAAATATACCAAAAAAAAATAATTAACATAAAAAGATAATAAGTTGAAAGTAAATGTATATTAAAAAATCTCTAAAAAAAATGTATTAAAAAATTAAGTCTTCTGGACGAATTTTACCGCAACGAACTCCTCTTCTTCTCCACAGTCGAAACCCTAACCATCACATCACTCATTGGCCCACAGACTTGGGTAAGTCGGCCCAAGTCCGCGCGTTGGCCAGACTTTTTTTTTTTTATTATTATTTACTTTTTGAATTTATTATTATCATTTAATTTATTTTTGAAAATTTATTTAATTTTTAATTTTTTAATACATATTCAAGATAAAATTATCCTAAACAAGAATCGAACCTCAACCGTTGATTACTTAAAGTTAACATAATCAACCAACTCATCCATTTAATCTAATTGTTTATAATTATATTATATATAATATTTATATATATTTTTTTTTTTTAAATACGTTTTTTTAGAATTTTAAAATATATATTATTATTATTATTATTTGGGGATTTTACATGTATATTACAAAAAAATAAAATAACTTCATGTATAGCATAATTTTCAAACTTATTCATTTGTAGCACAAAAATGATTGATTGCTCTATTCAATCACTTAAAA
>JBBMEF010000023.1:1823516-1836068 GCA_037832685.1 Sicyos baderoa
CTATATTTGCAATATTTTTAAAAAGTTGTTATAATTCTAATGCAGAGTAGGAAAATTGCTATACAGCGCAAATTCCCATTTGTAATCGTGGAGTTAAAATGAATTAACACCATACAAGATAACCAACTACGTTAATTGATGATATTCGTAAAAAAATAATTTGTCATAGAGCACCATAAATTGAATAGTGAAGGTCTTCTCTCAACTAAATTATTACACAAGCTAATCTCTCTATCTATCTTTTATTATTTATACTTTGATTTTGTAAAATAGTTTCTCTCTCTTCTGCAGTTTTGCATTAAAATACTCTATTTTTCCCCCTTCTCTCTCATGCTCTAATGATAGGAGAAGTGAACCACGGGAGAAGGGGAGATGTTCTTCTCTTGAAGGCCAAGCTTGCTTCTTCCTTTCATATATACTTTCTCTTATTTAACTGACACATTTGCTTCCCATTCTAAAAGACACTTCTTTGCTGTTAGACACTCTTTTTTTCTCTTTTTTTTTGTCCAATTAACCCTCTGGCCTCCTCTCATTTATTTTTCACACTAAAATCATTATTATTCTACCTAACCTCATTTTAGCAACTCCCAATTTTTTACTCCTTGAACAGCTGTTAATCTCATTGTTAATTTCATTCAATACTCTCATCTAACTTTGTTTTTTTTAGTACAACATTAGAAATTAGAGGACTCGAAAGTGCAACTTTATGGTCGGAGATATACATGATAAATACTATTAAGTTAAGTTTGAGCTTCGTTAACTTTCTTTTTGATTTAACAACATTTGAAAAAAAAATCGAACATATAATCTCATGGTTACTAGGTCGTAAATGATACTATTTTGACATTTGACTTCATCAACTTGAGAACCCCATCCAACTTTGTTTAAACTAATTTTTAATTGTTGTTTGAATTCAACAATAATTGAAGGTGGAGAGTCGAACTCATGAATTATTGGTCATGACCACATATTTATGTAGTTTGAGTTATTGTTCACAAGTGATTAGCAATTAGTAACAACTATCAAATTGTCATCCATCAAATAAGGGTCATACAAACCATAAAATACTAACCTAATATGAGTTCAATCAATAATAACACAAATTAATTATTTGAGATACTTTACCAATCTAATGTAGTAGAATTAGGCATGTATCTCATACAAATAAACTAAATGTACATAAATTGGTCAGCACTTACTGGTACCAAAATAAAACACTCATGATTATTTTTAGAACAATGGAACATTTTTGTACCTAGACGACATGCATAATATTAACTTTGGACTAAAGTTATGAAGTTCAATTTTTTTTTTTTGGTAAATTATAAATTTAGTATTCAAGCAGGAAGAAAGTTAGAGTTTAGACTCTAACTATATTTTAATTTTTATACTTCGAAGAGAATTAAAATTTAGTCTCTATAATTTAAATAAAAAAAAATAGAATTTAATTTCTATAATTTTATAAAATTTAAAATATAGTTTTGATTATCAGTAATAGCTGGCAATTTAAATATGTGGAAGGTCATTATTCTTACATAAATCATACATATTTTTTTTGGTTAAATTAGTCTTTAATTCACAATTTCATCATTGTAACCAACTTCCAAGTACATGATTTGTTAACAATTAGAGAGGACAATGCCTATTTAAAGATTTTAACTTCTATTTTTTAAAAAGAAATTGATTTTTTTTTTTGAAAAAGAACAAACACATATATTAAGCAGCCACAACGGACTGGAAACCATCCGACTCCAAAAGAGAGCCAAACAAAGGGGGGAGATTCCCCCTCCAAAAACCCTCAAAATCCTCCACAGAAGAGGACGAGGAAAGCGAGCACCACTTCAAAGGCCTGCGAAGTTTGGCCAAAAAATCAGCCACATAATTACAGGATCTATTACAATGCGAAATATTACCAATCCCCAAACCCAACAAAAGACATTTAATTTCGAAAAAGTCATAAATCTTCTAATTTTCATTAACTTTCACACAAATCTTTTAATAAATCTTACAAGTTATCTAACAAATGGTAGAAACAAAATTCTTAACAAATTTGAGGGAATTTATAACAATATTTGGATACTAAATCTACCGGTCTTATAATAACACATCCTTCGAGTTTGAGTATTTATATTCAACTTGAAACAAAGTTATTACATATGTGTTCATTGCATCTATTGTCGATCATGTCGAATAACGTCAAACAATGTATGATCGATCTATACTGACAACATACATCATCAAGTGCGATATTGCACTCGCATACACAAGCGCTATAGATGAATTGTCATCTATTATGCCATCAAACAAAATATACTGCTAACATAATATTGAACGCCACACACGTTATGGCACAAAATGAATTACAATGGTTTTCATAAATCGTCCATTGATTCATATTGACTGCTCACATCATTGAGTGTATAAAAACTGCATTACATGAGCCACAAAACAAGCCTAACTTAGAGAGTTACTAGCAACGTGATAAACTTTGAAAAAGATTTAAAGATAAAATATCAAACCTAGAATTTTTTTTGATAAATCCTAAAAAATACCTAACAAATCTCATAATTTTTTTTATGGCAAATGCTACCATGCATATAACAATATTTAAACACTAAACCTATAAAATAAATTCTTAAAAGTGACCTAGATGGAGGGTGAGCTCACAAGCCTTTAATCCTATCTATAATAGCTTTACTCAATGAACTTTAAAAAGTTGTGAGTTTAAAAACCTCTGATGAATTTTCAAACTTACAATGTTATTTTCAATAGCTTCAACTTTAAGTATAGGATAGGTTTCAAAGCTTAATAAGCATCATTATAATTTAACCTAAAAAGTAAAATGCAGTGAAAGTAAAGAACAAAATAATTTTGTGATTTTTTTTTGTTGTTGTTGATAATGGGGAACTTGAAAAAGAAAAGGGGAAGTTTAATTTAGTTTATTGAAAGAAAGACAGCTGTAATGTGTGTGTATTTGTATTTGTTTTTGGGGTTAGCAAAACCTTATGGAATATTGGAATCTAATCATCAAATTTACTTCCTTGTCCATTTCCAGCTATGGTTGGTGTCTGCATCTTCAAAGCACAGCCAATTGCCAGCCAGTCATCCCAGTCAAACCCCCAACTGCTTTGGTCAACTCTGCTTCCTATATCAATGCCTAAATTTCTTTTTTACCTTTATTATTATTATTATTATTATTATTATTTACACTCTGTCACTCTAGTATTTACCTATTATTTATCTATTTTCATTAAAATAAGAGGGTAATTTGAGTGTACTCCGGGTAGCATCCTTACCGTGATATCCTTCATTTAAAACCACATATCTTCTTTTTTCTTTTAATTTTTTTTATAATAAATATAAAGTAAAAAAAGAGAGATGAGATGTGTGGCACCAAATGTGCCACATAAGTGATATCATGATGAGGGTGTCTCCTGGGGTGCACCCAAATTCTTCTCTTAAAATAAAAATTAAAAATTATCCTCAATTTTTTTTTTTTTTTTTGATATCCATTTTATTTTGATCAATTTTTATTCCAACTCTCCTTTGGTTGATTGGTTGTACCCTCTATAGAGGGTTAGTTATCCCCTTCCCAATATTAATTTTTTTTTTTTTAAATGTATCTATTAGGTACTCTTTTTATAGAAATTTAAAGTAGGTTTATATTATATTATATGCTGTTATTATTATTATTATTGAATTAATATCAAAGAAATTATCTTTAAAAAAATCCATGAAATTAACTTCCATTTATCATGTGGATCAATTTCAATAAAATAAATTTCAAATTATATAGAGAGAGAGATGGCCATTTTAATAGGGTAAGAATCTTCCGAAATTAGGAAGTGGGCAAAAAATTTGTACTTCTCATCCACATTTCTTCTATCCCGGTTTAAATTTTTTTTTTATATTAACTTTAAAATTGCTTTTTTCCTATTTTTTTACCACTTGAACCTTTTGATAATTTTTATTTGTTTAAATGTTCTTTAATATTTAAATATCTAATTAAAAATTAATATATATAATTTGATGAAAAATTAATTATTTGAAAACATATTAACAAAAATTAAAATTATAATAAAGAAAAGAAAAACTAAAGAAAAAGAGTAAGAAGAAGTCATTCCCATAACTTATTTTTCGTCGGGATATCTCTATATTTATAAATGATATTTTAATCTATTGTTATTATATACATAAAAAAACAATTTAGTTAGAAGATAATCATCATAAATTATTGAATATTAAAAATTTAACAAATAATAAATTCAATTCATATTTATAATCTAAAATATAATTTCTATGAATATCGTAAAGCTAAAATGTTATAAAGTCTTATAACATGAAGTTAGCATAAAATAATCCAAACATTCACTTATATCAAGAAAAAATTGGTTGGAAGATGAATATGTAGATTGATGTGAGATGAAATAGGACTGGTTGGTGAATAGTATTATAAAGTGTGCATGATTGTGATGGTACATCAAACTTATCACTCTAAATAATCATTCTCCTTTCTTTGTAGGCCCTTCCTTCTCTCCCTTCAACAACATTTATATATAATCAGTTTCTCAACATTATACTCATGTTAGATATACTCATTCAAGATAATGTCACTTTGATATCATGTTAGATAATAAAAATATTTATCTCAAAATTAGTTGGCAATGAAAAGAATAACCTAGTATGAGGTCTCCTCACTTACTGATGTGAAATTCTCAACGATAGACAAACCAAAAAGTTGTCATAGTATCATAGAGCATATGTTTTTCAGCAAAATCATAATAATATTATAGAGCATATGTTTTTGAACAAAATTATAATAATATTATAGAGCATATGTTGTTACATTGTGTAGAAATATAAAGTGGAGATGGAAAATGAAATGGTTTTATAGGGGCAAGAATTTAAAAGATATGATATCCAAAGTTGAGAAATCTCACGCGTGCGATTTGTGTGGTCCTCTTTCACCTATCAATGATGGGGTTCGGTTTGTTAAACGAGAATCTCAATTGATTTATATTTTTGCCTTTCTTTTCTGTTTTTTGCTTCTCTAAAAGCCAAGATGTCGACTTATATATGTTACGTATAACATATTTTATTTTGATATGTGACGTTTCAAATGACTCGACACAAGATTATATGACCTCCAATGAAAGTTCAAGGCGACACCTTTCAACTTTAAGTTACGTAAAAGTCAACAAGAATAATAGTTAAGTCGATATAAATACGTGTTTATTAGATACGAGATTATGTGACCTTCAATGAAAGTTTAAGGCAATGCATCTAAGACTTAAGTTATAATATTATATATTTTTTTTGAGAAAAAAACTTAAGTTATAATATAAATGTTAATGAGAATAATAATTAAGCTTATATAAATGCGTATTCATAACTAAAAGATTATAGATTTGTATTTGAATCTCCTATTATTTAGGTTTTCATCTTGAATTTTATTATTAGATCTATTAACTAATAATATATATGATTTTTTTTTTTGAGGAAAATAATATATATGATATTTGAACCTTAGGTAAACATGATCATATTTTTATAAATTATATTCCCATTCACCTTAAAACATAAATTGAATTCTTTTGGCAAACAAAAATATTATTATAGAATTTCTATTTCCATAAAATACGCCAAAGCTTATAAATATGTACGTGTCAAGGATGATTATGTGAATTAAGTAATTGATTGGACAAAAAATATTATATTATTTATACATATTTAATTTGCTCACTATATCTAACAATAAAAACTTTTCTTTTTTTTTTATCAATCATATGACAAAATTCTAATTTTTAAAATAATAAAAGCTAAATTTTAACTTTGTTAAAACAGGAACTAATTTTAACGGACTTCTTCTTTTTTTTTTTTAATTATAGGTCCACTTTTTTTTTCTTCATTTTTATAGTGCAAAATAATTTTGCCAATGATAAAGGAAATCTTTAATGTCAAAATCGATGAATGGAAATAATTGAGGGTGTGTGGGAAAATTTTCCATGGTCCATTTTTTTTTAATTGATGTCTAAATAATAATAAATTAATTAGGGAGTGGGACATTATTTAAAAACAAGTTACTTTACAAAGCTAATCTCAGCCCATGCTTGATGCTTCATCCCATCACACTTTTAAAGAAAGTTTTTCTCTTTACCTTTTCTTTACATAAAGCAAACATATTTCTTTCTCTCTCTTATAAGTAAAAAAAGATGCTAATAAAAAATAAAAATAAAAAATAAAAACACACTCTTACGTGCATTAAACAAATGTAATTAAGGTTAACTAAATTAGTTTAGTGAAGTTAGTTCATGAACAGAGAAGGTTAATTAATTTAAAATCATATCCAAAAACTTCCCATATTGGCCAATCAAAATGGCTCTTGCATGCGCACCAACTCCTACAATAATTCATCCATGACTCTCTTAGATTAAAACTAAAGCACCATGTAATTTTCTTAAACATCTCAACATTATGGGTTATTCTAATTTAATCTCAAATTAAAAGAAATTGATTATAAGCATTTTTCTATAAGACAACTTTTTAGTTTTCTATTTTAATTATATCATTTAATTTGAAATATTTATTTTATACAAGAATTTTAGTTATTTTTTTTATATATTTCAATTATGTCTTTCAGCGTATCTTAATTAAAAATTATCGATTGCACTAACTATTTGTAATATTGGTTGAAACTATTAAATATATGAATTTTTTTTTTACTATGTCGCTCCAAAAATGGGCATTTAAAAATAATAACAATTTTAGCTAGTTCTACACTACTATATTGATCTCTAGTTGTTTTGTATTATTACTATACCTATGAGATTTTGTTTTAGCAAATGAAGATGGTACACGAATTTTTATGTTCACAACTTCCTAGGGAAAGCTCTTTTCAATGGTCTCATGCCAAAATAAATTATTGAGATAGATTCCTAGATAAGACATGTAAGAGAAGGATTTACCAAACATGACTTCACATTTCAAACATTTGGAATAAGGATCAAAAGCAAATGATTATGAAAGAAGGAAAATACAAGAAACAAAATGAATTTAAAAGAATTATGAGATAAAATAATTATCTATATTTAAGTGAAAGATATTGATCACACACAAATCTGTGTTCAAGATTTGAGAGAAATACTATTTTCAATTTCCTCATACAAAAATGAATGCTTGAAATAGATTTCTAAAGAAGACACTTGAAGAACGATTTACAAAACAAAAACAAATGTTACCTAAAGAATAGTTAAGGGATGAAGGATTTTTTATGTTTTAAGTAAAAAGAATAGTCGAAAAACTTTACCTAATATACTTTAGAGAGATTACTAATTAGGTTGGGAGAATATATATTACATCTATTTAAAATGCATAAAATAATTGTGAGAAACAAATTATTGATTATAGGTGGAATAAGACTATATGGGACAAACAGTAAATATGAAGAGGTCGGTGACATAAAACTGAGTAAGATATAATTATTCTCCATCCCTCGGTTTGATCCTCTTACCACAAACACCTCCTTGATAAAGTTTACATTCAAATTCCAAAGAAAAACTACATTAACACTTAAACTATTACATCAACATAAATTTAAAAGAATTTTTTTTTAATAAAGATAATTTATTTTATATGATTGTTACTCATACAATATTTTATATTTATATATATATATATAACTTGTGAGGCATGCATCTAAAGGTATAAAAATAACATATTTACATAATAATGAGATATTAATAACTAATAAGTTGCGAAATGAAATTATATATTATCTAATATAATATAACAAATGTGAAATCCAACTAAAATGGTTAAATACTTGAAATTTTAGGAGGTGGGACTAGATTTGGAAATGACATATGAGAAAATGGAATATGATGATGAAGATGTGTAAGTTGGAACATATTTGAATGTAACACAAAGAGTACTGAAAACGCAGAATTCATAGAAATCTCCATTCAGAGATATAACTTTAATCATATTATTGCAGACATATATAACTACTGCCAATTGAATGTTCCCACATCGACAAGCTAACAACTATATCACTTATTCATTTTCCAATTATTATATATATATATATAACAGCATTAAAATAAAAAAAAAGATCTTTGCTTTGTTTTTAAGAATGTTTGGTTTCAAACATTTTCACCTGTACATAACTACTAATAAACTAGACCGTAATGCGTAATCATGTCTTTGTTCAAAAGAGTATTCATTTAATTTTTCATATCAATTGGCGAGGTTGCTATTTTCTATATATATTCTCTGTGGATTATTATGATTTCTGGTCCTATAGATCCTTACCCCGCACACACATTATCATAATCGTGCATCGAACTAATTTCCATATATTTTTATAATAATGTGATATTGTCTACTTTACACATAAATTTGCATAACTTTGTTTCTTGGCTTGTCCAAAAGATCTTATATTTATAAAAATATTGTATCATATTTATATATCCAAGATCTTTCATTTACTATTTACTTTAACGATTTGGAAGTTTATTCACTAGTTTAAATTAGCAAGATTGTTACAAAAAAAAAAAAAAAAAAGGTATAATTATATAGAAAATGGAGATTTAAGTTCATAAATTTTTGGTCATAACCGTATGTTTATTTTAGTTGAACTATACTTTTTTTGACATAAATATTTGTGTTAAATACTTATGAGTATTAATATTTTGAACTTTAGAAATTATAGTTATAATCTTTAAGACATGTTTAATGTCTGGATTAATCGGTTAGTTATATATTCAAATTGGTTAGAAACTATGTTTAAAAAAAAAAAAAATTAATAACTATCAATTTTATTTAATTTATTTTTTGTGAAAAGTTGTCAATTTTAATTTTCAATAGCCGAGTCTTAGTCAATTAATCTCGGATAAAATTAGGGTTTCATATATAATACAGGTTAAAATATCATGCCAACAATAAATTATGATTATTGCAAAAATAAGAGTTAGATCTTTTAGAAAATTAATGAAAAAATCCCAAATAAGTTAAGGGAAATGATAGGAAATAGCTAATTTTAGAGAATAAATAGACGACCTGACTAATTTTTCTTCGACTTTAAATCGATGGCTAAAAAAAATCAGGAGTAGAGATGAAATGTTTTTTTTTTCCCACAGTACCCTTAGTTTTCTATTTAATTATTTAATAAAAATAATAATGAAAAAATTAGCATTTTACTAAATCTAAGCTAACTAATCCCTTTTTACTTTTTAATATTGCAAAAATAAATAAATCATAGTTAGTTAGGTATAGACTCTTAAGATCATGGAGAGTTGCTGATCACCAAAAAAAAATTAGAATAAATATATCGATCACACGTGTCGTAAGAAAAAACACGATCTTTCCAATTTGTTGTCATCGGATCGAAAGTCACGATCAAAGTCGATCTTCCCAATTTTTTGTCACCGATCCCAAGTCATGTTTGATCAAAGGCACTAGCAAAAATATAGTGTGGACGATGACAGTACATTAGATGTACAAATACACTACATGACATACCATATTACAAACAACAAGAAACAATCTTACTAACAAGAAACAGTCTTATTAACTCACATAGCAAATAATATTTTACAAGTTAAAATTGAAAATATGTGTATTAACTGAGGAGGTTTAATGCACTACATACTAAGGTTCAAATGTTGTATATAAAACACATAATACAGTCTTCAAACAAAATAACAAGTGCATATGAAGCACATAATAGATTATAGACGATAGTAATACACTAGATGTACACATACACTCTATTACAATATACCATATATAGACTATATACAGACGACAAAAAATGGTCATAGCTAACTCACATAGCATATAACATATTAAGCTATTAGTACAAAGGAAGTATACCGAGACACATATCTTTTGTGTATTTTCAAAAGTTTAAATGGTCAACTTTAATTATTATTTCTAAAGTTTTTTATAATTATTTATTATGTTTTAGATTTTTCTAGATTCAAAAGTAGTTACAACATAATTTATTTAAAATTTATCAAATCTATAATTTAAAAATACATTTCAAAGTTTAAATTGTCAACTTTGACTCAAGTTTCTTAAAGTTTGTTAGAATTATTAGTTTTAGATTTTCTTATATTGAAAAGTAGTTACAAAATATCTTTTTAAAAATAGATTGGATAAAAATATTAGAAAATGTAGAGACGGATACAATAATCAATCAATCACCTTATTACAAATTTTAAAAAGTTCCAAAATTAAAAAAAAAAAAGACAAATTTAAGTCTAATAATTAGTAGCAATTGTATTTATTATTTTGGAATATTTAGCTATTTCCCTAATTGTCCTATAATGGCATGTTTGGCTTTGAGAGGATGGGTTGGGTTGGGTTGGGTTGGGATGAGAAGAGAAGATAAGTGAAATAAGTTTATGTTTGGGGAGAAAGAAAGAAAAGATAAAGTTATGTTTGATGGGATGAAAACAGAATGGTTGAAGTTTTTATTTAAATAAAAAAATAAATATTTAATAATTTTTTAATAATAAAGTTATGTTTGATGCGATGAAAAGTGAATTGTTGAAGTTTTTATTTAATTAAAAAAATAAATATTGAGTAGTTTTTTAATATTTTAATATTTAAATAAAAATGTGGGGCCCACGCGTGGAGTTGGGTAGGAGTTGGATGGACTTATGAAAGTTCATGGAGCAAACATGGAATAGAAGTCAAGCCAAGCCAATTCCACGGTTTGTCCTTGGGACAAACATGCGCTAAGTTAATTTACATTAGTGAAAAAATATCCTGTATTGCTATGGGCGGACCTAAAAAGAGCGAGAAAACAATGGGCTATTGGGAGCAGCTAACTAGGCTAATATTATGGATCACAAATCCCTAATCTAAGCCCACAAAACTCTTTGGGTTTTCTCTAAGCTTTTTTTGTTAAAGCCCAGGTTTATTTTTACTCTCTTGTTTTTTCTTTGTTTAGATAAAACTTGATTTAGTGCCCAACAGCCTAATAAAGACGGAGATCTCTATTAATGAGGGGAGATTACTTAACTTGGATGACTCTTTTCTTTTCTTTAATGCAAATATGTTTATTAATTAACAATGTTTAAGTTTGAAGACATTTTTAACTTATAATTTTTTAGTTATCAAGTCATATATAATGTTATTTTCGTGTTAATATATTAATGTTTTAAAGGGTGGATGGATATATTTTAACCTTTGTATTAACATTTAATATAAAAAGAATAAGGAAAGGTATATTCCTCAAAATAATTTTTTTTTAAAAAGTCAAAAAAATCAAAAAGTCGAAACTTGTATTAATGTACAATATCAAAAAAAAAATTTGTATTAATGTAAATGCCCAAAATAAATAAATAATAATAATAATGGCTAATTATTTTGGCTCTCATTGAGTTTATTTTTATTAAAAAACACTCATTTGAGTCAAAAGATCATGGACATGATTTTATCCATGATGATTTCATTGGTAAATAGAATCCACTTCAAAACTACTGTTATTTTAACATTAATTTATATCGATTGAAATATTTTTTTTTAATATAAAATGTTCGTTTTTACATTTCCAATTACCCACTCACAATCATACCACTCACTTTAGATTGTCATCTGTACACAACCAACGTGATTATAATATATATTTAAAAGGGTTTGACAAATTTTATTAACCTAATCGATATCTGAGAACATTTTTCCACTCTCTTTTTAATTTTATTGGTTTAGTTTTTAGGTCGAACCTTTTTAAATCTTTTGTTGACATAAAAGATCTTCCTTTTTAGGCCTCATGAAATTGAAAATGTAAAACTTAATACTAATGTAGCAACTTATAAACATATTTTGATGAGGGAAATTAGGGAAATATGTAAAAAAATTAAACTTATATGTTTTATTTCCTTTAAGTTGGTCAATAGTAAATATGAGAGTTTTTTTTATTAATAAATATGTTACAAACTTGAGAACGTTTTTCGTTTCTCATAAATTCATTCTCATTATGTTAATATTGATGAATTGTTAGAATTGAGAATAAATTAGGTTTTTCATGAATTACGTTTTTCATGAATTCATTAACCTTGATGGAAGGTTAACATTAAGATTAATGGAATAGGTCCTCTCTCTACCTATAAATATCAACACTTGTCCATCACAAATGTTGTAGAATGAATATGGATAATTAAGCTTAATAAAGTATAAGTTTATAGGCAAAGGGAGAGAAACCTATTTCTTCAATTTAAGCAATTGTTGAAAAACTTCAACTTCAACAATCATCATTTGTTGAATCAAAAGCTTCTTGAATCACGATGTCAGGAGGTATGTTTTAATCACATTAAGGTTCAATTGTATTTTGTAATAATCATGTTATTCAAGATCTTAGGATTCATGTTATGCATAAAATATATCTAATATGTGGTATCAAATCGATGTTTAGAATGTTCATGTTGGAAAAAATGTGAATTTAAATTCAAATTTTGAAACTCCTTCTAGTTTTGTAACCGCAACCGTTACAACTCCTTTAATTTTGTAACCGCAACCGTTACAACTTTTGAATTTCAAAACCTC
>JBBMEF010000023.1:1836168-1853130 GCA_037832685.1 Sicyos baderoa
CACTTAACCTTCTGATTAACGCTGAATCATATCAATTCAATCCTCGTGGGAATAGACTTTTACTTATCACTTGACTATGAAGGATCATGTATACTTGCATGTGTTTTGAGTGAATGCTAAGCGCATCAAAATAATTTTCATACATTTAAGGTGTAGCTTCACGTCGTACCAGTCTTGCAGATAGTTCATAAATATTTTCTATGTCATTTAATTTCGTACGTTGACATGTCAATTATTGAGCTCTTACTATTTTCTTTACATATGTTATTTCTGTTTTCTAATATGTACACAATTATGTTAAGATGACAACAGAAATCGTATTTATTTCAAGACATTATGTGACCATTAAGTTAATTTCATATATAGTCTGATTATGAAAGTCGTTAATGTTGTAGTACATGGAGGTAACCATGTTGTAGAATAATGTGGACACGCCATGACTCTCATTGACAACTAGAATAGTCAATGCATTTATGATAACAAACTAATGACGTTATTAGTATATCACGCGCGTATTATGATCTTAATACGAAAACACTTATGAATATTTCTATTAACCAAGTGGGAGACGGTAAGAAAATTAAACTTATATGTTTTATTTCCTTTAAGTTGGTCAATAGTAAACATGAGAGTTTTCTTATTAATAAATATGTTATAAATTTGAGAACGTTTTTCGTTTCTCATAAGTTCATTCTCATTATGTTAACATTGATGAATTGTTAGAATTGAGAATAAGTTACGTTTTTCACGAATTACGTTTTTCATGAATTCATTAACCTTGATGGAAGGTTAACATTAAGATTAATGGAATAGGTCCTCTCTCTACCTATAAATATCAACACTTGTCCATCATAAATGTTGTAGAATGAATATGGAGAATTAAGCTTAATAAAGTATAAGTTTATAGGCAAAGGGAGAGAAACATATTTCTTCAATTGAAACAATTGTTGAAAAACTCAACTTCAACAATCATCATTTTTTTAATCAAAAGATTCTTGAATCACGATGTCAGGAGGTATGTTTTAATCACATTAATGTTCAATTATATTTTGTAATAATCATGTTATTCAAGATCTTAGGATTCATGTTATGCATAAAATATATCTAACAGAATAGTGAGAAATGAGGGTGGAGAAGTCATATTTTCTTTTTACAGGTTGGTGGCAAGGGTCGTTGATGTTGAGCTTGTTGAGGCAATTGCTAGACGAGTTGGGCTTCTCATGGCTGTAGAGCTTGGTTTCCGACGAGTGGAGGTGGAGACAAATAATCAGCAGGTGGCCAATTTGTTGA
This sequence comes from Sicyos baderoa, assembly GCA_037832685.1. Lineage (NCBI taxonomy): Eukaryota > Viridiplantae > Streptophyta > Magnoliopsida > Cucurbitales > Cucurbitaceae > Sicyos > Sicyos baderoa. Next base: position 1,837,459 of record JBBMEF010000023.1, read on the forward strand.
GTTCACGTTCTTTGTGCAAATCAAAGATTGATAGATTGGCCGAGGAAATTTTGTCGATTGCGAATGGGACGAATTTTGTTTCTTTTAAATGGTGTGGTCGTCGGACGAATAACATAGCTCATTTTCTTGCAAAAATGGCGACTTTGGAAGGGAATGATATGCAGGGTATGGAAGATGTGCCAGTTGAATTAGAAATTTCTTATTTACTTAAAAAATTACGGATTAAATATCCATGCGAGGGTGAGGATCATGTGTAATTTTGTTTGATGTTTCTTATTTGTCAAAAAAAAAAAAAAATCTTCCTTTTTTTGTTTGTTATGTAATGGTTGTTGAGATGTCTACATATGCTTCATGTGGTGGGGCTTTGTTAAATTCTTGATTTCATTTACAGTAATGTTACACGTCTTAATATTAATGCTATAGTAAAACAAACAATAAATAGTAAAATAATATTTATGACTAATAAATTTATGACCATCTTTTATTAATGTAAAAAAAAAAAAAAAGTTACGAAATAAATTGATAATGTGGGAATTATCTTGAATGGTGGTAATCCACCTCAACTCTATAATGTAGTGATTATTGTTTTAAAACTTAATTATATTAATGTTACATGAAAGTGAATTTCTTCGTATTTAATTTATTAGCGGTTACGAACAACAAACACTATATCTTATAGTTTACAAAAATTAAATTTTAGTTTTTAAAATCATAAAAATTTTATATATACTTTTAACCGTAAATACTAAATTTTAATTTATGAAATTATAGATAGTAAATTCTAACTTTTTTTTTTTTTTTTTTCTCAATCAAATTTATTTTTTTTTGTTTTCCAGTTTTTACATATTATACCAAAACATCCTAAAAAAATATACATAGAGCTTTGAAATAATTGAGATGGCAGTTGATCACTCTTGCAGAAATAGCAGGTACGCACGTGAGAATCGCACCGCTGGGACCCATTTCCTCCGATAATCCAACAAATATTTTGTGCATTTTGATTTTTTTGTGCATTATGGAATTCTGTTTAAATATGTGCATTTTGATTTTTTTTTTCTTTTAGAGGTAGGGATTGAAAATGTAATATAATATATATATATATATAAAAACAAACTGAAATATTTTATTGGTCGATGATATATCATTTAATAAATTAACTAAATTTCCTATTAAATTTAGCATAGACTGAAACAAAAAAAATATAAATTTGTAAGACAGTTTAAATTTAGAGTTCACTTGTTAATAAGGGTAATAGGTTGCAGTTAAAATTGATAGAGCAGGGTTGAATAGTAAAATTGCACTTAAAATTAAAACAAAAATGTAAATTCGCAGAAGCAGCCAAAGTCTTTTTCTTTTTATGAGACTTTTGTTTGAAAATCTTTGGTTCAATAAAGTAAAAGTAAAAGTAAAAGTGGGTGTCTTTGGTTCAATAAATACATAGTCTGGTCAAACTCATGGCCTGTTTTGCATTATTGGCAATGGCTCTGAGCTGGATCTGTACTTTCCATACCAAAAAGAAAAACAGTAAAAAAAAGCACATGCCACTTGTAAAAGTAATTAGAATAAATAATTAGGATGATGTGTTATTTTGAATAATTAAAAATTGGAATTTGTACAATCACGTGTATAAAGGAATTGATAATAGTTCATTTGGATGAGGGTTTTGGTGTAGGTGTAAGGAAAAATTTGTTTGGACAAAGATTTTAGAGAAAAGTTATATTTAAGTGGTTTAAAAATGATGAGTTATTTTGAGTGGTTACTTAGAGTAGTTAGAATAACGGATTGTTTTGAATGATTACAATAACTCGTTTGGATTGAGTTTTTCAAAGAGCAATTGTAATAGCCCATTTATAATAGATGATTGAAAATTGCATTACAAACATCCATCAATTATTACTTGGTAAGAAAACTCTACATATATATATATGTAGCACATAAGATACAATATAAATTTATTTTATATATTAAAATATTGGTGTACTTAGATGTGCTATTCTCACTAAATATCACAAATACGATTAAATGTTAAAATATTTGCTATTATAAATCCATATATTATTAATAAAAGATAAAATTGTATAAACCACCTCCAAAGTATGGTATTTGTAATAATTAAATCATTAACCTTTCAATTTGAGGAATCACTACCTTTAAAGTTTAATAAGTGTTGCAATTATTTTCTTAAGTTAAAATTGACAGATTTTCACATATACTAAGGGTAAATTTGTCATATAATTTTTTTTATTTCTTTTTAATTATTAAAAAACTGTTTTACTATTTTTCTCACAAGTAGAAATCGGGATAAAGGCGACGGCCTAAATTTTTTTTAAAAAAAACATGGAAACATTTATGACTGGCTAAGTAAACGGTGACGGCGTCTCAAAAGTTCAATAATAAAGATCTTGATTACTGAACTTAACCCCTTTCAAATAAAATTATTTCTATTCATCAAGCTAAACGAACTTAATAATTTTACATTTTATATACGTGTCACATTAGGTATCATTTAAATTTATTTTATATATTAAAATATAAAAAAGACAAATAATTTGTGTGACATCAAATAATAACATAAATATAAATACAAAAATGTAGAGATTGGAAGCTGTTCCCTTATTACTTTCCATTGCTTGAATGAAAACATTTTCCCCCCCAACTTAGTTCTTTAACTGTACAAAATCTTTGAGAAATTTGAGGCAAAAAGATTGGAGGAAAACAAGGTGAAAATTGGATTAGATTCCTGTGATGTGAGTGCAATTCAAGACAATTCAATTCATTACATGTTTCTAACATTGATCAAAGACATTGAAAGAGAAAGTTTTGTCTGTCTCAGACATCATTACATGTTTCCAAACATATGGGTTGTTGTTGTTGAAGGCACCCAAATGTTTCCAAACAGCACTGAGCCATTTGACTTATCAGGACTTGTTTCCCTTGAGCTACCACTCAAGCTGCTCACCACAGAGGAAGCATTCGACAAGTGTGCCTCGAACTTACTCGCTTCGTTCGCTGCTGCGCTTTCGACTTCCATCAGATGGTTTAGGTATCCGGTTGCGTTCGGATCCAGCAGCAGGGTGTCGTGGAATGCCGTCCTCCAATCTACGGAGTTGTCGTTGGATGTCTCCGAGGGGTTGGCTTGAGTGGTGTTCTGTTTCGGTTCTTCGTGCTCGATGGCGTCGGTTGGTTTCTGCTCTTTGTTTCGTCTTGCAAGCTCCCCTGAGAGGAGGCTGCTGCTTGCCATGATCCTTTCTACATTGTACCTTGATGCTTCGAAGTTTGTGACGGCGTTTACGCCACGGAACTTGATGGCTGCTACGTCGTACGCTTCCGCTGCTTCCTCTTGTGTGCCTGCATCATTTAGCTAAATATGATTCACTATGCAAGAAGGATAAATAAGCCATATAACATATAGTTAGCAACCAACATAGCTAAAGATACAAAAAGAGACAAACATTATGCATCATCAGTTAGATTCAAGCCATATAACATAAGTTATGTCAACAATTGTTGTAAGCAAATTTAACAACCAGAACTTTAAAGCAATAGCAACAGCAATACAAACCAAATGTTCCAAGATAGAGGTCTTTATTCCCCGCGACTCTTCCGATCCGAGCTTGCCATCTCCCATGCTGATGATGTCTGAAAACATCAGTGTAAATTCAATCTAGTAAACAAACCGAGGCGGTGTTTCACGGTACGAATATTCGAGCATCGATTGAATCTTATAAACACACCTAGTAACTCCTCTGTATATTGAAGCTCCCCTGGAGAATCCACTGCTTTTCCTGCAAATCAAAAACCAGAAAATGAGACTATATACAAAGAAATATGAATAACAAATGGTTTGGCTGACATGCTAAAGTATTAAGTTAAGCTTTCGAGTACCTCCTCAGGTGTGCGACGTATTCTTGGCGATTCATGTTCTTCATTTCTTCGATTTCAACTTGATAGTTCTTTAACTGCAAAAGGATCATCATCATAAGGAATCTGAAAACCGAAACAGGTCGATATCGCGTGATCTTGTCATACCGGGAAGTTTAAATGTGTGGAGAGTCCCCAATACTTTAGAGCTGCAAGATCATAAGCTCTTGCTGCTTTCTCCTCCATATCATAGCCACCTGAAATTTAAATTACTAACAATAAACATCCATGTTCTTACTCCCTACCACGAAGTTCTTTGACAAACGCTTACCGAGATAAACTGAACTCCACATAGTTGAATTCAAAAGCATCCATATGGAAGTTGAACATGACAAGCAACAAGGGAGTGATTTGAAGTCAGAACATAGAATTGAAGGGCAGCCAAAAACATTGGAGGAACATAAAAAACAAGGAAATGATCTAAAATCTAACAAACCTTGTCTTCCTTTCCTTGTTTGGCCTTCCTTCTTACAACTATTATCCCACAAATGAGCCTCATATCTACCAGTCCATCTATGTCTGATAAGAAAGCAAGAAAAAAATAAAATAAAAAGCTTGAACTTTTGATACATTATGCTAATTAAAACAAACATAACATGTTTCTAATGTTTGAAACATGTTATAGAAACTACAGAACAACCTTGTAACACCTCGGTACTGCGAAGTTCTTTGTCCGAACGTATCAATCGACTTCCGATGGACCGGCTGCTTTTGACCAGGCAAACCCCTTTTCTTTGTATCCAAAGTGGCTGGTCCAGGTTGAGAAATTTGGCTTGGAGCAGTAACACAACTAGACTGAGAACCAGGGCTCATTGACAAGCTAAGTGGCTGCAAGTCTTGGCCATTCACCCATCCATAGCCGCCATCGACGCGCTGCTCGATAGCATGTCGAAATTCCAGACAATAGCTTGCAAATTGAGACTCCTTGTTGGAATCCTCAGCTGGAAACTGAAACATTCCAGAATGAGCTTCAACATTTTGGTTGTAATATATACTGTCTAAGCTCAAGGCTGTGGCTTCTCTTCCATGAGTTGCATCACCAAGAAAGTCCTCAAGCTTTGGTGACATATTAGGCAATATTTCTACACATAAAAAGGGTAAAAAAAAAAACATTTTTTTAAACAACTTCATCAGAATAAAGATTAGACAGAACAAAAAAGAAACAGACCTTGAGGTTGTGAGGTTCTGTTTGGCTCCATGAAACAAAGAGATCCATCTGATTTGAGTGGCATTACAGAAAAGGGAGAAAGCAAATCAACATTATATTGTTGAGTAGCTGAGAATCTATGTGACATGGTGTTAGAATTAGTTGCTTGGCTTTGGTTTTGATACTCAGAATCTACTTTTATATTCTACTCAAGTTGGATAATGAAGCAAAGCAACTCAATCATTGGAGATTAAAAAAAGAACCAAGTTTTGCATAGTTTCATTGAGAAAAGAAAAAAGAAAAAAAAAAAAGAAAAAAAGAATTGAACAATGGGATATTCAGTCTTGAAATGTTTTTGCATATGGAACAAACAAAAAGAATGAAAATTTTCAAAAACTATTAGAGAAAAATCCCTCCTTTACATAGGAATCTGTGAAAATAAGAAAAATTGAAAAAAGTTGAAAATTTGAAACCAGATGGGACATGGGTGTTCTCTAATGACAGAATTAGTGTTCTAAAAAGAAGCAAATTTTCCATTAATGGTAGAGAAAATCAAAACATTATTGCCCTTTTTTCATCACAGTTTGGTTTCTCTCTCACCAATTACAGAAGGTTACTAAATCTAGGAGGAGTTTAAGAAGGGCAGAGCGGGCAAGCTTGGGTCAGGTAACCAAAATGGGCTTTATATTCTCTTTATTGTAACCATTATTTTGGTTTGGGGGTTTCATTTTCAAGTTGATTAGACAATTTGGATGCAGTAATTCTCTTACTACCATCTATTTTTTTTTTTCATATACAATGTTTGGAATAAAATTAAGGATAATCGAAAGATTAGAATGAAGAAGATAATTATATGAAGTAGAATGATTATAAGGATAATAATAATTTGTGTTTTGAGTGAAGAAAATAATAATAGAATAATGGTTACTTGCCAAGAGAATAATCATTAAGAAAATTAAATACTGAATATAATAAGCGAAAAAGTAGTTACGAAGATAATAAAAAATTTGTTTTGAAAAAAATTATACTACGGAGAGAATGACTCTTTGTGGTAGAATAAAAGAGTTATTTTTTATCTTTCTCAAAAAAAAAATTGTTTTTTTTGTTATATTCGTGATTATTTAGGCTATAGCTTGTGCGTACTTCGACTAATGCCACAAGATATATTGCCTAACTCTAAAATATTTGGATGTTAAAGAAACTCGTAGAAAATTAATTTATAAGTAGATGACCATCATGGATTGAACTCATCACCTTTAATACTCCAAAGCGAGTTGTTATGAAAAATGATATTATGGAGGGAATGATTCTTAGTGGTTCAAACACAAAGAATCATCTTTTTCTCGTATTCTTTAATTGATCTCTTAAAAACTCCTACCATTATTCATTATTTTCTAAGGAGTGACCTTTGTGATTGAATGGATTGGTGGTAAGTTAGACTCCGTTTGATAACCATTTAGGCCCCGTTTGATAACCATTTGGTTTCTTGTTTTTGGTTTTTCAAATTTAAGCCTATTTTCTCTCAAAATTCCTAAATGTGCTTCATCCTCTCTATCATTTATCCATCTTTCTTTAAGAAAGTAGGAGAATACTAACCAACTTTTAAAAACAAAAACAAACTTTGGGAAGCTACTTTTTTTTGTTTTTAAAATTTGGTTGGTCTTCCCCTACTTTCTTAAAGAAATATGGATAAATGGTGGGGAGGATGGAGCACATTGTTGGAATTTTGAGAGAAAATAGGCTTAAATTTGAAAAACCAAAAACAAGAAATCAAATGGTTATCAAACGGGGGCTTAGTTTCTTGTTTTTGGTTTTTCAAATTTAAGTCTATTCTCTCTCAAATTTCCTATAATGTGCTCCATCCTTCCTACCATTTATCCATTTTTCTTTAAGAAAGTAGGAAAATACTAACCAACTTTTAAGAACAAAAACAAACTTCGGGAAGCTACTTTTTTTTGTTTTTAAAAGTTGGTTGGTCTTCCCCTACTTTTTTAAGGAAATATGGATACATGGTAGAAATGATGAAACAAATGGTAGGAAATTTGAGAGAAAATAGGCTTAAATTTGAAAAACCAAAAACAATAAACCAAATGGTTATCAAACACGGCCTTAGTATCTTGATTGGTTGTAATTCAATTTAACTCCACGGACACAAGTTAGTTCGAAAAGTTGGTATTCAGCTCTCATCTTATTTGAGAACAGTAATACCACATATATAGAGTTTGTGGTAAATAGATCTTTGTAAAGTCATTTGTTGTCTCTTGGACCTCGGTCTTGGAATGGATGATAGTGCCCAAGTATATAGTGGAAGCTTTGATTATTATTATTATTATTTTCACAATCCTATTTTTCCCTTTGAATTATGTTAAATCATCAATCAACCCAAAAGTTTAAGCTGATGGGTTAGGATAAATTTAATATATCAACTAACACTCCACTTCACTTGTGGGCTTTGAAATTTTAGAAATGCCCTACAAGTAGACTTTAATTTTAATTGGAAAGGAAACGACTTGGCACAGATACCATGTAGAATTATGTTAAAACACCGATCAACCCAAAATCTTAAGCTGATGGATTTAGGGAAATTTAATTATATCAACCAATACTCCCTTAATTCCTTTTTGATATTCCTATATTATAGGTGCAATCATTCTCGACTTAAAAGATAATCATTCTTTCATAATAGATAATCATTAATTATTTTTTACGCTTCAAATATACATAATCATTTTCTTCATCCAAGCATAGATCATCATTTCTTTATATATACTTTTCTTAATTTTCACTTTTATAGGAGATGTTTGAGGGAAAGAGAACAAAAATAATTATATTGAACATAAAAAATAGTTAGTAGGATAATAAAAAGTAATTTTGAGAATATGCGATTACGGGAAACACGAAGAATGATCATCTTTCTCATTCTACCTATTTTGTTCTCTTACCACAAACACCCCTTAATTATTCACAATCTTATTTTTCAAACCTTCATATATATTTTTTTTTCTTGCTTTAATGAGTGGGTTGAGTGCAGAGAGCAGGTCTGGTAGATTTGACTAGCAGAACAAGGTCTGAGATTGGTGTCTTTTGGGACACATCACTATTGTGTACAGAGTATTGGGTGAATTCATACACTCAAACACAAAAGGTTCTATAACTAACCAAAGTTGTGTGTTTTAATGTTCATTCATTCATAATAACATTGCCTAATTTTCATTTTTAGGATTTCAAAATCAAAACCCAACAAACAAAAAGTGTGTCCACAAAAAATCCAACAACAACAACGATGTAGCCATGTCCCGAGCACACTGTTTTATACGGTCCGCATACAGACAACAGTTTTGTCCTTTTCAGTGTGTCGTCGGGATGGTGCTGGTGGGACCATCTCCTTCGCACAGCCCTGCCACCTTACTGTGTACTATGCTCTCACTACCCATTTTTATTTACCAACACTTTTTTTTGGGTTGGTCGAGATCAAAACTAATGTTATGGGACATATCGAACTCTATATATTTGGATGTCAAAGAAATTCGTTGAAAATTAATTCATAAGTACGTACTTACAATGGATTGAACTCATCACATTTAGTACTTTAATACCTTTTTTGGCCAATAACTGCCGGTGAATATATATTTAGGGGATTTTGCGTGTGTATTTAAAATAGTACAATTCTCAAACTTATTCATTTAGGACACAAAAACGATTGAAGTCTATATATCACTTTGCACTATTCAATCACTTAAAATCGACTGAAGTCTATGAATTGAACTGATAGAAGTCTAAGTCTATCAGTTGAACTCATAGAAGTTTAATGATAGTAGAATATAAATTTTGGGCAAAATATGCTATGAATAAATTATTTTTAAAAATATGTACTACAATTGTAATGAAATGCAAACAATATGTTATGGAAGACAAATTTTCATATATTTGTGCCACTGAACTATTAATTTTGTTGGTAGCTTATGAAAATTGAAATGTATAGTGGGAAACAAACAAGTGAGATGGTGATGTTGATCCAAGAATTTGATCATGGTTAATATCATGTAAAAGATATCTATCATTATTTCACATAACTCATGTCAGGTTTAAGATTCTAATTTCTCTTTTCTCAAAAAAAAAAAAAAAAAAATCTAATTTCTCTTTTTATTATAATAAATTGCAATTTAAAAATGATTTATAATAAGCAATCCGTGCTCCAAAAATAGTTGAATTTTAAATGCAAAACCTAGCTTTCTTGATAGAAAAAATTAGGGTTCCACTCAAAATGCCTTTAATTTGTCAGTGATAGGCAGATGTTAGGCTTTTATGGGGCAAGAAAGCTTTTGGAGCTAATCAATGGAGTTGAGGCTAAGCCAATGTAGACCTTAAACAATGGAATGGAATAATTTATATTCTTCTCTTTGTCTTTAGCTTTTTCCCCCTCTTTTCATAAATCATTCAAAAGTGTATATACATTTATTTCCTTTCAATATTTACAAATTTCTTTTCAAAAATACTTTATAGTATTTCTTAACCAAATTTTTATTCTCAAATAATACTCGAAAGGTGGGAGATTCGAACTCATAAATTTTTACTATAAGCATGCAATTTTTGTTTGTTGGCTCTCTTATTGGCATGATTCGGAGTGAGATAGTAGTTCGTGTGATTTTAAAAATTAAAATTTAGTCTTTTTGATTGGATAAAATTTCATAAATAATTATAAAATAAGTACTCATTATTCATGAGGTAGTTTTTCTATTTTGTTGAAAGTATGAGTCGTTTTTCTTTGAGAAAAGTTAAGTAGTTGATTAAACATTTTAAAAAATAAATATTATAGAAAATATATTAAATATTAGTTCTTTGTTTTGCAGGTCTTTTCCATCCCCAATATATATAAATGTTTATGTCAGCTTGCGCACACCTAGACTAATGTCACGGTATAAATTGTTTGATCCTACAACATTTGAATGTCGAGAAAATTTGTAGGATGAATTGAATCTATCACCTTAAGCATCTCGAAGCCACCGAATCATCTCAAACTGGGTAACAACATTTAAACTAAAGAAAATTGCTTTACCATCCATCTTTGCATTAAAAATAGAAAATAATTATTGGGTATCTAACATGTCTGCACAATTACAGATTGAGTTAATGGTGCACATTATATAATAACTTCGATTTTGACAAATAAGAATGTCGATACGCGTTTTGTTTATATGTAGCATCAAAATGAAGTAAAAAGTGAAAGAAGGAAAAAAAAAAAAAAATTAACATTGACATTGAATTAGAAAAAAGCTTGTTGGGTTAATTTGAAAGGCCTACCCCTTCAAGACAGGCCTTGTTTGTGTCCTCCTTTTAACCTCAAATGGCAATAAAGCTGAAACCTCACTTCCCTTTTTCAAAGACCGGTGGTTGAGTAGTCCCATTATCATCAACATTTTCCTACTTTTTCTTTTTTTTTTTTTATACAAGTTCGGTCTAGGTAACACACTATCTAACCCTACAATATTTAGTTGTCAAGAACACTCGTAAGAAGTTTGAATCGAGTTCATCACCTCTCCATTTCTCAAGACTCATTTATCACGTCTCGGTTCTACAAGACCTTTTTCGTTTTTCTGTATTTTGGCTAACTTACTACCTTGACCGTTCTCATGAGATATATGATCTGTAAAAATAAATTAATTATTAAGTAGATGATCACTATAAATTGAACTCATATCTTAATTTTTCAATGCATTTTTTTACTGCTAGATCATGATTAAATTTAAAGTCTTATGCTAATTAAAAGTATAATGTGAGTGTTCTCATAATAACACGGTTGGGCTAGATCTAGAAATATATTTGCTTTAATATCTGTTGGATACGAAAGCTTCTCATAAACCTCCAAGTGTAAATCTGCTTTAAAGGTACATTTGATATTTATGAAAATTGAATTATTAAAAACTTGAATCGAAAAGAACTCCGGAAATATAAATCTTGAAACATAGATGAGTTCTAATTAAGTCTCAAAATCTAAAAATAAAAACCTTACCAAACAGAAAAATTGAGGATCAATAAGAGATCGTAGATATAACACTTAGGGGTATTTGAGACAAAGATGATAAGTCTTATATGTATTTGAAGTTCATATATAGATAAAGATGAAGATGAATTATTGGCATACGAATATAATGATTGAAGACGATTGAGATAAATAAGTGTTCATTATGAAATAATTATGGATGGTGTTCTCAAAGAGCAGCACAGATGGTCAAAGGCACGAACTTTGAAGATATGCTCCCTTTTAGTCTCGATAATTTATAGATACCTCTCAATTGTGAGTTTCATTTTGTCTATATATCGAATGCCACATTTTAAGGACGAGTCAATAGTGTCTCAAAAATATTATTGTTGGTAGCTCAAAGAAAGAGAGATTATTTATGGCAAGATATTTGAACTAAGTATCCGTGGAAGGACAAAAAACTCTCTATCTTAATGTTAAAAAGCTTCTCTCACCACTTGTCTCCTACATGCAATACAACACACTAACACAGCCTTTGAAAATTGCTTGCTCCAGGTTTTACCTGCCTTCTTTGTCATCACATTGTCTCTGTCAATAGATAAGGGGTGACATGTCCAAATCTAACCACACCCTTTAAATCATCTTTCTTTTCAATAAACATAATTTTCATCGATTTCGAATGGTTCGGTGGAATGATTGGTTATCTGGTTAGGTGTTAATCCATTTTCACTCAACGATCAAGGGTTCGATCTCTGCAATCAATATTTGTAATCTCCTTCCCGGCCCCAACTTGATCTAAAAAAAAAGACCTCAAAACAAAACATAATTTTCATCAATTCCTAAACCTAAATGGCCTTCTCAAAACACTTTTCCTTTTCCACTTTTATTGTTTCAATAATGTTCAAGTTTAGTTCCTCAGGTAACACCCAGTAAAATTTTGACTAGTCCAACTTTAAATTCCAACAGATTGATAGGGTTTTAAGGTTAGAAAAAAAAAGAAAGGAAAATTGCACAAACACATATGTCCTCTAAAATGTGATGTGTTGCAATTAACTTCCAAATTAAATTTAACTAAAAAACAAGGAGGGCAAAGTTGACATTCAAAAAAACCTATTTAATCTCTTTCTTCTCTTCTCTATCCCAAAATTCTCATTCACTTTTAAAAATATTCAAACAAGAAAAGTGTATGAACTATCCATCATTCAATGAAATCTGTGAGACTAGGTGCCTTATTGTTTAAGAAAATCTATAAACAACCTAATTTATGGAAGAATGAAATGGCCTTGGTGTCTATTGATAATAAATAAGGATGAATCAAATGAAGATAAATTGTAAAGCAGATAAGTCTGAGAAGAAAGACAAAGGAAAATGATTTTAACAGAAAATGAAAGGGATAAAGGGAGAAGGAAAGAGATTGAAAAAGGAAAATTAAAAGCAAAAAAAAAAAAGGTAGTGAGAGAAAGAAGGGAGAGAACTACCATTGAAGTAGAAAGATCATAAACTTGTTTCCTCATGTTAGATATTGTTGAGAAAACATTTTAATGCCTTCCTCAAGATTCACAAAATTGTTCCATAAAGAACTTATATGGTAACAATGCATTTTTTTCATTCAGTCGGTCAGTCAACTTACGCGCACCTCAATTATTTAGGTCAAAGGTAGTCACTCCATCAACTAAGAAGAAAGAATTCAAGGGGAGCAAATTCCAATGGCCATTCTCACTAGGCCAACTAGAAATCTTCAGGAGGGAGAGTATTGCACACAAGCCAACCTCCTTTTTTTCTTATAAGAAACAATGGCACAAAAGCCAACCTCAAAACAGAGAATAAATGTATCCAGTTTAGGAAGTAGTGAAAAGCAATGCACCAACAATGTAAACACTGACTCATTTGTATTCTAAGAATGGATCATAGAGTGAAAACCATAGAGAGCTAGAACAAAAAAAAACTAAAAAATTTCAATAAGAGAAGTTTCAAGAGGATGATTAGAAAGAATGAGAGATGGATCTAATTCTATCAGTGACAGAATTTACAAGCCCTTAATGTAAGGTGAAAATCTAATAACAAATACCTAAGTTTCAATATGTAAAACAAATCTCTTTCAAGCTCTATCTTTAATCTGAAATGGTACAGCATCAGCCGACAACTTTTGCTTTCCATAAGTAGGAGTAGGCTTAATCTCCACACTTCTTGTATCAGCAACTCCATTCATAGCAATAGTGCCTGCGAGCCCCTTGCTTGGATATGTTGGATTCATCAGAGAACTTGTATGAGGTGGAGGAAACATTCCAGCGAGATTCGGGCTATACAATGCGCCTCCGGAAGGCGTGTGACCGAAGCTCGAGGGAAACGAATTCCCATAGATGTTGTTTAAACCATAAAAATTCACTCCTTGTCCATAAGGTTGATAAGGTGGATAAGGTGCAAAAGCAGGATAAACAGAACCATTGTATGGATAAGAGGGAGGAGGTACATTGCTATTCGGGACGGGGCTTCGCCCTCCCCTTGCATTGGAAATATTCCCGTTGCCGTTTTCCTTTTTCGGGATAGCTCTCTTCACCTCCACATGCTTACCATTCAACTCATGGAAGTTAGATCGCAGAACAGAGTCAACAGACTCTGCAGATTCAAAAGTAATGAATCCAAATCCTCTAGGACGGTTAGTTACATTGTCGTGCATCACAACTACATCGGTTATCCGACCGAACTGTTCGAAGTAATTCTTGAACTCATTCTCAGTCAATTCAGGAAATAAGCCCCCAACAAAAATCTTTCTTCCCCTAGACTGATCATTGTTATTATCCATCCTATTACTCATCCTTGGTTCAGTTACTTGCTACACAATTTCCAATTCAAAAGGAAATTCCACCTACAATTGTGGATCAAAACATAATAAATCAAGCAAGAAATAAAAGCCCAATATTCTAAAATTTAGGCATAAAACCAAAAAGAAAGAAACTTCTAATTGCTCAGTGATAAAATTGGTATTTCAAGACTCCAAAGTGCAAAACTACAAATAAAAGAAACTAGGGTGAATCACAACACATTTACAGGTCAAACCGTTTGATAACCATTCGATTTTTGAAATTTACGCCTACTTACTACTCGAACACATCCTTTCTTAGATATCTACATTTTAATTAGGCTTTTAAAAACCCCACCAAAAAAATAGCTTCCAAACATGGAATTTAGTTATAATTCACCTACTTTCCTTGACAGAGAAAAAAACTATGCTACTTAAATTTCAAAAAAGCAAATGATTATCATCAAATGGGGCTTTTTAAACTTCTCGCATTGGGCATAATTCTTTGAATCGAATAACCAAACATGGACTTAAAGATAATCTCAACATCCTCAGCAGAAATTCACCAAAAAAAAAAGAAAAAAAAAACTATAAGCCCTAAACCCTAATTGCAGCTTAAACCCTGGCGATTGGGGCTTGTAGAAAATCGAAAAAAAAATTGGAAGCCATGAAATTGGAACTTACTTTAAGGTAGTTTAACATTACAGAGACGAAGAGAGAGCAGAGACAGACGCCATGTCGAAAGCAAAGCAAGTGGCTCGTAGATGGAACAGTGTATTTAAGGGGGAGAAACTTTTCTTTCCCAAACGGATTTGGGATTAAACCCTAAATTGCGCCTTTTATTTTGGGCCTCCAACTATAATAGATTTGATTTACCAAAATCTAAAATCTGTTTTTATTTACCAAATAGTTTTAAAAATCATATAACCTTTTCTTTCTTTCTGCCTTTTATGTGGCGCCACAGGCGCTACAATTTTTTTTTCTTTTTTTTAAGCATCTTCTTTTGTTTTTTCTATTTTATTTAGGGGAATTTGCATGTATATTACAATACGATAAAAAAATTGAGTAAATAGCAACTTTTTGAAAATATTTGCAAATCTATCAAAATCAGATTGATAGACTCCATCAATAGTGCCTGATAGACTCCATCAATAGTGCCTGATAGACTCCATCAATAGTGACCGATAGACTCCATCAATAATGTACTCCATCAATAATATCGGATAGACTCCATCAATAATGCCTGATAGACTCCATCAATAGTGTTGGATAGAATCTATCAAAAAAAGTTGCTATATTTGCAATATTTTTAAAAAATTGCTATAATTCTAATGCAGAGTAGGAAAATTGTTGTACAGCGCAAATTCCCTCTTATTTATGTAGGGTTAATTTATTTTATAATTTTAAATTTTCTCAACTCAAAAATATATTCTTTATTCATTTTAAAAAAAATGTGGTTTATTTAATGAGTATTTTGTATTTATAGACCACTATAGAAAACTAATTACAAAAATATCCTATTAGATAACTAATTACAAATCTAGATTTCATTTTAACATTTTAAAATAAGCAAAAACATATCATTTTAACATTTTAAAATAAGCAAAAACATAGAGTTACACATTTGCCCCTATAGGTGGTAGAGTCCATTTTATGGAAAGTTCAAAACCGTCCATATTCTTCTTCTATTTGCCTAGATTTGTGGGAAGACGATTAAAAGAAGTTTTTGCCTTAGTCTTCTTAAATCTTGTATGATTTTCAAATTTTCTAAACCATTATTAATACCCTCCATTAAAACACTTTCCTTTTTTAAATGTCAACCAT
>JBBMEF010000023.1:1854270-1867879 GCA_037832685.1 Sicyos baderoa
GTACATTATTATCTTTGTAAAATAGGTCAAATTACAAATGCAGTTAAAATGGTTTAGGTCAAATTTAGATGGATTATAATTGATATATATCCTTGATCAAAATATTATAAATTTAACTATAGATTTCAATCTCCATATCTAAATATGGTTGTTGTACTAAAACAAACAACCTCTAACAAGTCTAAATTAAATACAATTTCCTTGGTCTATAAAACCACCAAACTATTTCCAACTCAAAACACCAAACCAACTAGCAATGTCCTGCAACAACAAAATCCATTCAAGAGGCAGAGTGGATTTTTCAAGGGAGAACAAGGCAGTGGTGGCGCCGCCAAGTCGCCGCCACAATGACGATGACCCGGTGCACAACCAGCTTCGGTCACCGCCGCGTACTTCGACGACAAAAGCGGGCTATATAAAGCTTATGAAAGATGGGGGAGTTGAAAACCCTTTTCTTGCGGCGTACAGAGAAGATGGCGAGAAGAATTATAAGTTGCAAAAAAATATATATGGGTTTGGAGGGTGGAAGAACTTGTTTGAAAATTTGTCTTGCAAGAAGTTGACGGCGGTTAGAGATGACAGTTTGATTAGTTACCCTCTTTCTAAATAAACCGGAGCGATAAATTCGAACTCAAAATCTCTTCGTCATTTGGTTTAATATTATTTTACACTTTTTGAGATTTTAGTTTTTCAACAAAAATTAGAGCTTAGATAAAGTTGGGAATGTGTAATGTATTTTTATCTTGGATTTGAATAGGTGTTGCAACTAATTGCGAGGTTTAAATATGTTTAGTTTTTGTTTACAATGTTACTTTTAATGGATCTGGTGTGCAATTAAGGAGAGAATTTGGCGAATAACTTAATAACTACATCAAAATAATTATTTTTACAAAATATTATTTATTTATTTTGAAATAACATCAAATTATAATTTTAGTCTATAATTCAATTGATCATGATTTACTTGTTTTCTAACTACTTATAGTTGAAAATACTTACTTTGTGATAATTGTCTCATATTAATAAAATGAAGATTCTTCCATATATTTATAAGAGATATGAGTTATCCCCTTATTAATAAATGTTTTTTTTCAATATTGACTTGGTTTTTGAATCATGCGTAGATATGAATAGAAACCGAGGAAACTAACACAAGTTTGATTACCGAATTGGTAAGTGGTGCAATAGTGTTATTGACTGGTTTTAAATTAGTTCAATCGATCCGTGACCGTAAGGTGGAAATTTATTAACTTCAAACCATATAACCAACCGCGCTACCGACCCATTCGATAACTCAAGTTTTATTAATATTAAGTATAAATCAATAATTAATATGTCACGGTTCAAAAAACGACTATAGCTCATTCACAATGAAATTTCTCTCGCCTAAAAGAGTATAACTTGACCGACAGTTTACACAACCTAATAACCATGGAGTTATAGGTTTGAATCCCCCTATCTCCATATTGTTGTATAAAAAAACAATGAAATTTCTCTATGTCTACAACACATGATAGTTGCTCATCCTACCTCCCCTAAGTTCTTGACAACCCATCATTTATCATTAATTAAGAAAGTGAAAAGTATCTTTTTAGTCCATAGATTTGAGGTACAATTTATATTGGTCCCAATGTTTTAAAATTAAACACGTTTATTTCGAACATTTCAGTAATATTTATTTTTAGTTTGTGTATCTTTTAAATTTACTTGTTTATTTTACAAGTTTGAATTAACGTCAACATTCAATTAACAATTTTAATGTCAGTGGCACTGATTTCATTGTTTAATTGTAAATCAGTTCAACACCAGCATTACACGTTTGATCCTTAGAATTAATATGACATAATAATGAAAGTATAATATAATAAAATGAGAAAATAAAATTTAACCTAATCATATAAAGAAAACATAGTTAATAGACAAATATACTATTTACCAAAATTAACCTAAAGCAACAAACATTATTGAAATAAGTGATAAAATATATAATTTTAAAACATAGAGGTATTTTTACCCCAAAACAAAAAAGAACCCTAATCTTTCAATTAATTAGCGGTGAAGTCAAAGACAGCTTGCAAAATTTCTGACCGGCGAACGGTGGTTTATGACTTCCAACGGTTGGCACCATTATACAACGACAGGGAAGGTAAAATATAGGGGTTAATTCCGCAATGCGGTAAATAGTTTTTACCCGCCGTAAAAAAAAAAAAAAAAATCCCATTTCAACTTCTAGTTAGTTTCCCCTCTCTCCTCTCCGCCACTTCATCGCTTAAACCCTAGCTCCGACTACTCCGGCTCCATCGTCGTCGCCACCGCAGCTCCAACACAACCGCCATAGACTGTGAGTAATCTGTTTCTCTCTCTTGTTCTTTACGCGATTCAGTATTGGATTCTGCATATTCTATCAAATTTCGAAGAGAATTTCGGGTTTGGGGATGGATTTGAGGAACCATGTTTAACGAGGAGCTGGGTTTTTTTTTTTCTCGCAAATTTCGATTTTGTTTTTGATCTTGAACAACACTGCGGTTTACGTCTAGAAAGTGGAAGAGAGGATTTGGGTTTGCGGAAGTATCGAGGAATCGATTCGATTTGGTTATCTTTCTGTCGTTTTTCCGCCTAGTCCTTGTCTTGAAATATTTATCTTGCCAATTTATGGTATTATTGTGACGTATTGGAGATCGAGAAGTAAGATCATGTTAGAGTGAAGAGTGCGGTGGTATTCTCATTCACGTCGCATTTGGCTGGATTTTTGTTTTTGTTTTTCTCATACAGTTTAGAATTTGGAGGTTTAGGATGTATAAGAACTAAGTAGAACTAAGAAGGACGATGCATATAAACGCGTGGTTTCTTAAATAATCTGATTCCTAATTGATAATGAGAAGAGTAGTCCGTGCCCATATATCTAATAAAAAATGTGAGTTCTCCCCATTTGAGATTTCCGACATGTCGCCTCAAGATGGTGATTTCTTGAGTTCACCATTCTTGGGTTGGAATTGGATGGATCCCTTTTTTTTTATTAGACCGAATACGGGTTATGGTCTCTTGGGCTTTGGTATTAGATAAACGCTAGATTTCATCTAACAACTAATCTTCAATGATGGGTAAATTCCCTAAAATGACACTTTGTGATTGACTGGCATGTGGTGGTTCTGTGGTTATTACCTTTAGCCAACCTCTCATAGGTAGAATTTGAGGTAGACAAGTTGGTCAAGTTCAGATTCATAATCCAGAAAACCGGACTTGGAAATTTAAAATTAGATGATATTTTTTATTGGACACTATCAGTCTATCACATTGTTGAATCTTGTATTCATGTTAAATTACTAATCAACCCAAAGTTTATGTTGATAGATTGAGTAAATTTAATTATATCAACCAATAGACACAACACCTCCGTATTTATTTATTTTCTAATAGTAACATTTCTAAGTTGTTGCAGTTGGGTCTCTTCTTATTGCTTTTGCTGGACTTCAACGGGGAGTTAGCTAGCCGAGCTGTTTCTATTGTGATCTCTAGTTACCTTTTATGCTTAAAGTTTGACTCTCGGTTATGCTCTAAAATGGATAATCTATCTCAGTCCTCAGGCGGACAGGTAGGAAACCCTTTCAGTTCTCAGTTGACATCTCTGATTTTAGCTCTTTGTATATGTGTGTATAAATGTACTTGTATATATATTTTTTGTTTACACTTGCTGACTCAAGCCTCAGACATTCACTTTGTTTTTTTACAGTTATAATTATATTCAAAAAATTCTTGTGACTTTTCCTTCCTTTTTATTGCAATAGTGTGTTTGGCTCTTTTGGTCACTCCCATGGATGTTCAGTTAAGAATTTAAAATTATTGTTCACTGTTTTGTGCAAGGTTTTATTTGGTTACTTATTTTTAATGATCTTTGGTGAATTCTATTTATGTCTATAGAGTTGGTGTGAGTGTCTAAGATCTTTCTTTTGCAGTTTCGACCAATTATCCCAGCACAACCAGGCCAAACGTTCATTTCGTCATCTGCCCCACAGTTCCAGTTAGCAGGGCAGAATACATCTTCTTCAAATGTTGGTGTTCCAGCGGGTCAAGTCCAGCCACATCAATATCCTCAATCAATGCAACAGTTAGTGCCAAGGCCAGGCCACCCTAGCTATGCCACTCCTTCATCCCAGGGTATTCAAATGCCTTATGTTCAGACAAGGCCTCTTTCTGGTCCACCTCAAACTCAGCAAAATATGCCTGCACCGAATAGTCATATGCATGGCTTGGGTTTTCACGGAGTACCTCTTTCTTCACCATACACTGTAATCCTCACTTTCATTGCATGCTGTTTACTTTATTTTTATCAATTTGAAAGGCATTTTTTGTATTTTTATTTTCCAGTACATTCTCTGTGCACTTTTGACTGACACCAAATGATGTTGGGTTATTTACTCAGTTCCAACCAATGTCACAAATGCATGCACCCATTGGAGTTGGTAATGGTCAACATTGGCAGTCTTCTGTAAGCCAGACTATCAACCCCGTTTCACAGATCGATCAAGCTAACCAGCATTCTTCAGTTTCTACTGTAAACCCAGTATGTTCTACATACCCTGTTTACTTTGTCTAGTTCTATCTTTGATCGGAGAGGTGTTTACCTGTAGATATTGTATGAAAAAGGGCAGGAGATGGACTTCAAGATATTTATTTTTTGTTTTCTTTTGATATTTTTACATACTATTTCTCTTCTTTGAGCATCCTCAAAATGTGGCCTTATGTTATGTATTTAAGGCATTGACAAAATGGTCTTAGGAAAACATGCATCAAGGTGGGGATGTATTTGATAAGTTGGTGAAAGTTTGGACCCTGAGTGGGTATTTGCGGAAAGAAACATCACTGTAAAAGTGCCTACGGTTGCATTGATTAAATGGTCAGAGACTCAGCGAGGTGGGAGGATGGGGGATGTATTTTGGCTTTATTAATTGGTGCTAAATATGTGTTTAACTTGCAAACAATATATATGATTTATATATGGCTTTAGGATGCTCCATAGAAATTTCTGGAAATTTGTCTCTCATGGCTGCTTTGCTTCCTAAATAGTATCAGATGTTTTAGGAAATTGTCCGATGCTAGTTTCTCAGTGCCATTAAGATGCTGATTAATGTATCCTGATGTTTTTTCATGTCATTTCTAACATTAGGCTGCTAATGTTCCCACATTCAATCAGCCATCTTCATCTGATTGGCAAGAGCATGGATCGGCTGATGGAAGAAGGTAATGGTGCATTTTTTTTACCGTGGTTATAGGCTTATATATGCCAAATTGATGTTGTGTTTACAAAAAGTTAATTATTATTTTGCAGTTTGTATACATAATTCATCCACTGTTTCTGGCGCGCTGCAATTTCTTTATTTCTTTACTGAACTGATTTTTTTTTTCTAGATATTATTACAACAAAAAAACCAAACAGTCTAGTTGGGAGAAGCCATTGGAACTTATGACACCACTTGAGGTAAATGCCCTTTTTTGATTTATGTGTTATTCTCACCTTGGCTATAACATTATAACTCATCTGTAAAGATGTGTACAAGGCATTCTTTTCCTTTTATAATCAAAATTCATGGCATAGATGCCCTTCTTAGATTTTTCTTACATTCATGCGCAGACTTTTTTGGCTGGGATGTATAGTGGCTATGCGGAATAAGTATTCTGTGGAGTGTAGAAGTAGAACTCAAAATCATGATTTTTTTGGACATTTTGTTAATTCTGGGATTGTATAGGATTGTTCCAGAATGGTATTTTTTCTAGATAAGTATTTATATCAGTTAATGATTTATCTTCATAGGGTATACAGGTCTTCTTTATCAGAGTTCTTATGTAGCTATTCTTTTGTTCTATTTTGTGTTCAATAATCAGCATAATATCTTTCAAGCTCATTGGCTTTTCGTTTTTGGAGGACAACTCCCTTATTTCTTTTCTCTATGTAATATGCTTTTTTTCTGATTCAAATAATTATTACAGAGAGCGGATGCATCAACTGTGTGGAAGGAATTCACATCCCCCGATGGAAGGAAGTATGTTGTTTCTCCCTGTCCTTGGTTCCTATTTTTGCAATCTGGCATGAGCATGGCCACGTTCATTTTTTTCTAGTTTCTTTAGCATGTTACTTTTTTTGATCTTCATGAATAAGCTTGTTCACTAATGGTTTATCACGAGTTGGAAATAGGTACTATTACAATAAGGTGACAAAAGAATCAAAGTGGACCATGCCAGAAGAACTGAAGGTGTAAATCATGAGCTACAACTCATATCTTTCATTCTTGTGTTTTTTTTCAAAAGGATTCTTAACTTTCAATCTAACTTCGTGGATTTGCATGCAGATGGCTCGTGAGCAGGCTGAGAAAGAAGCTGCCCAAGGAACACAAATCGATATAGCTGTTACAACAACACCTCAACCTACACCTGCAGTTGGTCTCTCCCATGCTGAAACACCAACCATTTCTTCCATTAACTCCAACATTTCACCAACAGTTTCTGGGGTTGCATCAAGTCCAGTTCCAGTAACTCCTTTTGTTTCTGTATCCAATTCTCCTTCAGTAGTGATTTCTGGGCCATTAGCCATTACCAGCACACCCATTGCTTCAACAACTAGTATGGCTGGAGTACAACCTTCTGTTATACCAGTTTCATCTCAATCTGTCGTTGTTTCTGGAGGTACTGGTCCTCCTGCTGTGGTCCATGCCAATGCTTCGTCAATGTATGCTCTAGTCTTGCTGACATAGTTTCCATGTCCAATTTTTTTCTTGGATAGCAGCTCCAAGTGTGTATACAGTTCCAATTCGATTTTTCTCATTGTTGTCTTTGTCATTTTGAAAATAGGACTGCATTTGAAAGTCTTGCATCTCAAGATGTCAAAAACCTTGTTGATGGAACTTCTACTGAAGACATTGAGGTAACTTTTGGGAGATCAAAATCTTGTACATCTTCCCTCATAATATATATATATATAGGAAACAAAACAATTTCGTTGATAAGTGAAAGTGTTACAATGACCCATTAAAACAAGCAAATAAACAGAAGAAAGGGAGAGATTAGGGGGATGAGGCCGATTACATATGCCAAAACAGAGGGTAAAAATCATAGGAATAAATTGATAAGTACATGCCCATATATCAAAGAATCAAAGAATCAAAGAGAGATCTCAATCAAGATAAATAAACACAATGGTGGTGTTGGCGGAGGTTTGCGAGTTGATGCCATTGGTGAAGAAAGAAGAATGCCGCCAGAATATTCCTTGAATTATTGCCCTCAATTCGAACTTGTGGCTTTGGTGTCGATATCGTGGAAAGATGACCGATTTAGAAGAATGAAAAGCTTGTGTTAATGCCGCTGGAAGATGGCCGATAGAAGGAAGAAGCTTGAAAATATGCCAGAGTAGAAATGCTTGATAGAGAATGTGTAGTTGATGCCAACGATAGTAGGCATGGTCCATGGAAGATGGTGGGTATTCCCAAACACCAATCTTAACAGAGATAAGACATGCCATCTTTGGTCGGAAGGGTTGCTGGTGGAGAGCATCAAACCCACCGATGAAGAGCCTTGGGCTCTATCACACTCGATGGTGAAAAGCAAATTGAAGATGATTTGAGAAGAAGGAAGAAACACTAGGGTGAGTGTCGATCAAGCGGCAATGCCGATGAGGAAGAAAGTACGTAAAGGATTTGGAAGAAACATGTGAGGAAGAAAGATCGATCAACCTACCATGAGGAAGAAAGCTCGGAGGAAAATAAACAAGATTGGACCCGCTGCCAAAGGAGGTACATAGTTCGAGCTGGTGAAGATGAAGAGATACTTGACGTCGGAGGGTAAACCTTTCCTCCTCCCCATTGCCGGAGGAGGAAAAATTGGTGAAGATGAAGAGATACTTGGGTATCGAGGATAGAAGACAATTCATTGACTCCATCACGGTTCTTGCTATCACATGGGCTCACAATGATCATCTTTTTAAGGATTATAGCCTCAATACTCTTTTGTTTCATTGGAAAAGTTTTTTGTAATATTTTATTGACTATTAAAACTTTTTTGTAACTCTTCATTCATCAATGAAAGTTTTTGTTTCCTATCAAAAAAAAAAAGAGATACTTGGGTGACTTTAGAGTTTTTGTGAGAGATTTTGAGAGAAGTTTTTTTTAGAGAGAGAAATGTCCTTTTGTGCCTCATAAAAGATATTGGTTTATATACATTTCTAAAACTTTATTTTACAACAAGATCTTTGTTTATTTTAAATTTGAATAGAAACTAGGTTAATTTAGTTAGTTCATCTACCAACCTATTATCTCGCATTCCTAAATTTGGCTCATAAATTGTCAACTTGTTTTCAATATAACCTTTGGTGTCATGATAGGAAGCAAGGAAGGGAATGGCAGTTGCAGGGAAAGTTAATGAGACTGTTTTAGAAGAAAAATCTGCTGATGATGAGCCATTGGTATTTGCCAACAAGCTGGTATTTTCTGAAAACACAATCTTTTGACATACTTTTAGAGAAATTAAAAAAACTGAGTATTCCATGGTTATAATTGTAAACCTATTTACTTGTGCATTTATTTTCATTATTATTGTATTTATTCTCTCTTTTTAAAAATATAATTTAAACTTCAGGAGGCAAAGAATGCATTTAAAGCGCTTCTGGAATCTGTTAATGTTCAGTCTGATTGGACGTGGGAGCAGGTTTGTTTGGTTTAGACATCATGTTAAAATTTTCAATCTTTATCTTATTGCATATACATTAATTCAATCTGAACAGGCTATGCGAGAAATAATTAATGACAAAAGATATGGCGCCTTGAAAACTCTTGGTGAGCGGAAGCAAGCTTTCCATGAGGTATTTTGATATGATTGTACCATAATGAGGTTCAATTGAAATGATTGGGATGAAATTGGTGCTTTGGTTCACCCTTTTCCCCTAACATTTTTTCTTTCTTCTTTGCAACGGAAGTGGCCCGACTTTATGATTCTTCTGATGACTTTTACATTATTAGTATTTAGGACATAGGAAAAAGTTGGATGCAGAAGAAAGACGCATTAGACAGAAAAAAGCTCGTGAGGAATTCACCAAGATGTTGGAAGTAAGTTTGTGCAGACGATTTCTCCTGTCATGCTCTTTCCATTATTTTTATTGGATGTTCAGAAAAAATATTATTAATTGATGTTAGAGATCTTGATTTCACTTGCATATGCGTTTTCTTTCAGGAGTCCAAGGAACTCACTTCATCTACAAGATTGAGGTTCATTGCTTAGTTATTATTATTTGGTATCATTCTTATCTTACTAGTTTGCAAGTCCTCTTGCCTTATTTTTTTTTTCTTTCAATTTATTTGTGGGACAGCAAAGCTGTTAGTATGTTTGAGAATGATGAACGGTTCAAAGCTGTTGAACGTTCTAGAGACCGGGAGGACCTTTTCGAAAGCTACATAGTGGAACTTGAAAGGAAGGTAGGGATCAATTTTTAATTCATGCATGTGCATGCATTATTAATTTATTAGTGTTCTATGAGAAATTTTCGTGTTGTAGACTGGTGAATATTAGCCGATGGTAGTTGGGAAAATAGAAAGTGACTAAGAATTTTGTTTTTCTTAAAAGGTTTAAATTGTAATGCTGCACAAAAAAATGACCAGAGGTGGCGAAAACTGGAAAACATTTTGGTTCCTCTAATTTCTATAAACTGAACCCACCAATAATGATTGGTCTATATTTTCTCTTGTAATTATAGCTATGATACCCTTCTTAACAGTTGGAGATCACTTTTGTAACTTTATGGGGACTATATTTTCTCTTGTAATTTCATAATTATAATGAAATTGTTTCTTTTTTTGGATAAGAAACAATTTCATTGATTATGAAATTACAAAATATAGATATAAATTACAAGAGATCACATAAACGACCTCCAGTAATTAAGTAATGTTTCAAAACTATAAGAATAAAATAACGGATTAAGTTTACACCAAGATATAACATTTATAGTAATGGTGTCCAAAAAATTCTCATAAGTAGATTCTTTGTCCTTGAAGATCCTCCTGTTTCTCTCCAGCCAGATGTTCCAACAAAAAGCTCTAATAAAGTGTTCCCACAGTATTTTCTTCTCCTTCTTAAATGGGTGGCCCTAGAGAGTGTTATATAGCAATGAGTTTGGGTCCGGTTTTAAAGTGATTGGCCAATTAAAAGCATCTCTGATAAAATTCCAAAACCTGGATGCAAAGGTGCATGCGCTGGCCGCTGAACAAGTGTGTAATGGATTCAGATTCATTCCTGCAAATAGTGCACCAATGAGGGGAAATGGCTCTATTCGTAAGCCTCCTTTGCAGCTTATCATTTGTCAATAAAGCTTCGAGTGAAAGTTCCCACATAAGAAATTTGATTTTTTTCGGATATTTACCCCTCCAAATAGGCTCATAGAGATTGATTGATTGAACTAAAGACCTGTTGGACAAAACTTTCACCATAGATTTAACCGTGAATATACCAGATGGTTCCGCCCTCCAAACAGCCAAATCATCGCCGAATTTAAAAGCATAGTCAAGGCACAAAAATCATCAATTAATGAAATTGTTTCTTATCAAAAAAAAAAAAAATTGGTCTAATTAACCCTGTGGATGGCATCACTGAGATGCTGCTTGCCTTATTTTTTATGTATGTATGTGAGTGTCCGACAAGCTTATGTGCATGCACCTCTTGCCTATTCTCTTGGAGTCATCTCTCTTTGATTTTAGACGTTTGCCTATTCCCTTTTTTTAATTTTAGACATAGGTCCTTTTAGACTAATCTCCCTACTTGATTTGCTTCCTTCATCCTACCTTGGACTTGCCTGGTGGCTCTTCATTTAGCTTGGTGTCCCTTCTCCCCCTTTCTCTCTCCCTGGAATGTTAAATCTCCAAGAAGGACAATTTTGTTTTGTGGTGGGTTCATGAAGAAGCTACTGCCCTAGATTGTATCTAGAAGAATTCTTTCTTTTTGTTGGGTTCACAATAGTGTGTGTGTCATGTCCGCAACATTGGAGTTTCTTGGGTATTTTTTTGGATTTTGTACACCTTAATGCTTTAAGGTGGTGTAATAGCTTTAGCAAATTCTTTTGTACACTATACCTCTCTTATTTTTAATGATTGGAAAGCTCTTGGTTAGTAGCTCTTTTTTTTTTTTGATATCCATGACTGTCTAGGTCAGTTTGCGCGCACCTCGATTAACGTCACGAGACATACCGCTTGACCCTACAACATTTGGATGTCAAGGAAACCCGTAGGAAATTAATTCCTAGGTAGGTGGCCACCCTGGATTGAACTCATCACCTTAAGTACCCCAAGACCCTCTTCGACCACTAGGCCACTCTATGATGGTTTTGGTTAGTAGCTCCTTAGGGTGTGGGTTATCTCTTACCGAGCTTTAGGTCGTTTTTCTTTTTGAAAATACTGTTGGTTTCAATAATATATACATACATTTTATGTAGGAGTGGTTGAAATTATTTTTTTCCAGTCAGGGAAAAACTCACATACACTTGAATTCAGGAAAAAGAAAGAGCTGCAGAGGAGCACAAGAAAAATATTGCTGAATACAGGAAATTTCTCGAGTCATGTGATTACATTAAGGTATTCCCCTTCGGGCTTTGGGATATATAAATTTACTTGTTCCTTATTATGCCTTATGCTCCCGATTGTTTTTGTGGTTTAGGTGAGCAGCCAGTGGCGGAAAGTACAAGATCGATTGGAAGATGATGAAAGATGTTCACGTCTTGAGAAGCTTGAACGCTTGCTTATTTTTCAGGCATGTCTTTTATATTCTTATTTGATTTTCTGCTTGTGTATTCAAACCGTAAACTGTATGCTGTATTTGACTTACAGGACTATATACGTGACTTGGAAAAGGAGGAAGAGGAACAGAAGAAGATACAAAAGGTCTTATTGTACATCAATTAATAATATGATTGTTGATCCTGTCATATAAGTACATTGACACTAACATTCATGTTTAACCACTTGAAGGAACATGTGCGAAGAATTGAAAGAAAAAACCGCGACGAGTTTCGCAAACTCATGGAAGAACACATTACTGTTGGTGCTTTTACAGCTAAAACTTTCTGGCGTGATTACTGTTTGAAGGTAGAGAACTTTTAATCTGCTGCAAAACATTGAAATTTCGATTAGGAATCGTACCCCTCATCCCTGATTGTTTTTTTTTTCTAGGTTAAGGAGTTGCCTCAGTATCAAGCTGTTGCTTCTAATATATCTGGCTCAACACCGAAGGACTTGTTTGAGGATGTTCTAGAGGAATTAGAGAATAAGGTTATCATCTTATTATTCTTTTTGTAGGGGTGTAATGAGCTTTATTATCAAAGATAAATAGGAACTTGTGATTTAGCACTCTACTAGCTTGGCGTCAGGTTAATTTTTCGAATTGGTAAAACATTTCATGCGATTTGCGATTTTCATTTTGTATATGTTAGGACTCAATTTAAGATTATTTGTCTTCTGTTTTTCTCCCCTCCTCAGTCTGAGTTTCCTTTATAACCTTTTCCATGAATATTATCTAGTATCTTATGCCTATTTACAAAATTGTTCGTTTAGAGAGAATTAGTATCCACTTAGTTACTCAATTAAGAGATTTTTTTTATGGTTATGTTTGAGTCTTCATTTTTTTGAATTAATTAACAACTACATGTTTGAGTCTTCATTAGATTCTATCTTTTTCTTTGGGAGTAAGTATGGGTCAATCCTGCCTGAGTGGGTCAGAGTTGAGGGTTATGGGTTTTTTTTGTTGTTTTTGGGTCATACAGACATTTGTTGTCGGGTTCCTTGTCCAGCGGTGGGCTTTTCTTGTCACTCGTTTTTTAGTTGTTTGGTTGATCCTGAAAGATCGTTGGAGGATTTAGTCTTTGGGGTAGGTGAAAATTCTTATGAAGGTTAAGATTTTATGAGGAAAGTTTACTCTTTTATGAGTCATACGTGTTGCATCTTATGCAAGAGGGTGACAGAGGTTTTCAATCACCTTTTGTGGGTTTGTGAGTTGGCTTATGTAGTGTGGAGCTAGTTTTTGAGGTGTTTGACTTGTAGTTTGCGAGACAGAGGATGTGCATGAAAATGATTAGAGAGTTTTTTGTTTCTCCCCTTTTCGTGAGAAGAGAGAGTTCTTGTGGAAAGCTAAGATATGTTTTATTTTGTGGGGTCTTTTGGGTGAGAGAAATAATAGAATTGTTGAGTCATTTAACTCAACTCTATGAGAGTGTTTGAGGCAAGGAGAATAGTGTTTGAGACGAGCAGAATAAGAATGATTATGGGGAGAACGAGAATTAGGGAGAGAATATGGGGGTAATGATTACCGAAGAGAATGATTATTTGTGTTTGGGGTGTAGGGAACGATTATGGGGAGAACAATTACTTATATTTTGGGTGAAGATTTTTTTTTTTTTTGGATAAGAAACCTTTCATTGATATATGAAATAACTATATAATATAGTCTATTACAAAATATTTTGGATCCAGAGATCAAATGATAGCCTCCAATGATTAATAAGTACATCTTTTTTTTGGATAAGAAACAATTTCATTATAAATATGAAATTACATGGACAGTATAGTCCCCAAAATTACAATAAGGC
>JBBMEF010000023.1:1867979-1889731 GCA_037832685.1 Sicyos baderoa
TCAAGGATTCAGACGAGGTCAGAAGAAGAGGGTTGGGTAGAGAGAGGCGAGAGAGAAAAGAATTTTAGAGAGAGAGACATCTTTTTCCTTTACGTCATGATTAATAAGTACATCAAAACTATAATAATGAAAGCGGGGGTCAAGTTTACACCAAGATATGACGGGTGAAGAAAATATTTATGAGAGAAATATAAAATAATGAATATGGGAAGTGTTAAAAGTAGTTAGGTGGAGAATGAAAATGAAAAGTAGTTACGAAGGATAAAAAGTGGTTATGAGGAGAATACAAATTGGTTATGGAGTAATGGGGAGAACCATCACTTATATTTGGGGTGAAGAATATTTATGAGGAAAATATAAAATAATAAATATGAGGAGTGAAAAGTAGTTGGGTAGAGAATGAAAAGTAGTTACAAGGGGAATAAAAGTGGTTATGACTTATGAGGAGAATAAAAAATGGTTATGGAGAAATTAGAGCTTGGTTTATTGTATCCACAGTTTGTTTGGCTCTTCTCAATTAAAGCTTGGTTTATTGTAAAAAAAAATTGTATCCAACGAACTTGGCTACAGACTTCTTGGCTGGAATTAAGTACAATCGATCCAGATTTATAGTACACAGTTTTGAGTTCATACAGATATTCATGTCATTGTTTTTGTGCGTGTGGGGGCAGGGGGCCTAAGTCCATCTTAGCTGATGATAGGAGTTGTTTCATCTTCAAATCTTGTTGCTCGGTGAATTCCTTCTGTTAATCAACTTGAAATCTTCTGAAGTACATATTTAAACCGAAAAGAAGATTGCAGAATTGCATGCATTCTTATTATCCCCAAAAATTGTTATAAAGTGCATTGATGCATTCCATCTCATTTCATTTCTGTTTGTCTTAACTTTATGTTATTATTTATTAGCTCAATGTTCTGCATCATATTATTGTTGAATCCAAGTGCTTTTGAAGTTTAGCTTTTGGGCTTACATTTTCCATTTCCCCCTAAATTTCTAGTATCATGAAGAAAGAGCTCAGATAAAAGATGTGATGAAGGCAGCAAAGGTAGAATCAAAACCTTTATGAACTGTTGCTGCGGCTGAATTCATTTTTAAATTTAATGGAATGTTTTTCAGATTACCATCACACCATCATGGACATTTGATGACTTTAAGCTTGCCGTTGAAGAGGGCGGTTCCCTTGAAGTTTCAGATATAAATTTTAAGGTACTACGTAACCATTATCTCCACTACCTACCTCCCTTTCCCTCTTTCACAGAGTGAAAGAGAGTAGGCTTCGGATATGTGGGCTCCACTTGAAGAAATTGGCCCAAGTAGTCTAGAATATTTTCTGGTTTTCTCTTCTATAAATATTGATTTTGTTCTACTTTAATAAATTGACCGCAGTCGGCTAAAAAATTGGATCTGCCCCTTTTGTTGTCTTTCAAATTTCTTTGACAAATATTGACGTGACTACATAGTTTGTTCTAGAGTACGGATGTGATGTATAATACGCTGTTTTATTAGTTTAGTTGCATATTTTTTTCCTGAGACTAAATTTGGTCTTGTATGTTGGGTAATTAAGATGCTCAGGATCTTGCTGGACACAGTTTGATCTTTTGTTATCATTTTCTTTTTATTTTTACGCTCCTTTTGTGCTTTTTTTCTTCTTTGGAGCTTGTATTTTGAGTAGTAGTCTCTTTCAGTTACATTTAATCATCTTGTAAAACCCAAGAGTCTTTAGATGAAGATAATTGTTCTGTATCTTCTTGAGTAACTGAATAATCTTTTAATTTCTGATCCCTTGGTCATCCGAAGACTGGATATATATTCATATTCTTGCAAAAGTATTTCTTTTCTTATTGTTTAGGATGCCAATATACCAATATATAAATCTCTGGTTGTTTTTGTCTTTTGACTTGTATGAAAAACTTCATTGCCTTGACTGAGTCTTTAGTTTTTTTATCTTTTGGTTTGTTATTGACAATCATCATATGGATGAAACATGTTTGTGTTTTGAGTTATTAACAACACCCTACTGTGTCATAGCTTGTATACGAGGACTTACTAGAAAGAGCCAAAGAAAAGGAGGAGAAAGAAGCTAAAAGGCGTCAACGTTTGGCTGATGACTTGTCAAGACTGTTTCAGTCATTCAAGGTAGTTTTAGAACTGTTGATGACATGGAAGCCCATTTCTGACTGACTGTTTTATTTAACCGCTAATTGATCTTCATTGGTTATATTAATACAGGAGATTACAACTTCTTCCAACTGGGAGGATAGCAAACAGCTTTTTGAAGAGAGTGAAGAGTACAGGTAGATTTTAAAGATGTCTATTATTTATCATAAACCAGTTTTGGGTGCTCAATTTTTCTGCTTTATTTGTTATTTTTTTTTCTTTTACCTGTCGCATAGATCAATTGGGGGAGAGAGCTTTGCAAAGGAAGTTTTTGAGGAATACATCATGCATTTACAAGAAAAGGCAAAAGAAAAGGAACGCAAGCGGGAGGAGGAGAAGGTATGTGGTCAATTTCTCTTATGCTTGATTAATTTGGTGATTCTACTTTTGAGTAGTTGGGTTAAGAATTACAAGTGGAAGAATATTTTAGGCGTTTAAACAACCAAATAATCTGAAAAACTGAATCAACATATCCCAAACTAGTCGGAAGGGGTTGGGTTAGTAATCTTGTTTGGATGGTTTGAGCTCAAATTAATCTATGAATTGGTTTAATTGATGATTTCATGTGTACAGTAGTTTTATGGTAGAGCTATTTAAGCATATGTTTCTATTAATTTTGTTTTTTTACCCAATCTCTCTTTTGGTTTTTTGAATCGCAATTTGTTCAAATTAGCGTATTGGTTTTCAATCATGTCATGAAATAAAATATTATTTTATCCAACGACCACGGTTCTATCTTTAATTTGGACTGTGAAAGAACTGTCCGTGTCAAATTTTTTTAAGAAGTTTTAAACATAAGCCAGCTCGATTCAAATATAGTTTAGTCCGTTGATTAATTGAGTTTTTAAATAATTATTTTTACATGCAAGCTGCATTTGATGGACTCTGAAATTATTCATACAGGAAGGATATTTTAGGTTCCGATGTGTCCTTTCAGTGTGTTTAGGTGTCTTTTCTACAATGCCTTTTGGTTTGTGACGTATATTTTAGGTTTTAATATTATTTAATAAGAAACCAAGTTTTTAAGAAGGAAAGAAATGGAGACCATTGTTTTTTTTTCTTCTTACTAATGATATTCAAAGTTTAAAACAAAACGGTATTTATTCTTATCCAAAAAAAAAAAAAAATATTTAGTTATTATTATTGTTTATGTTTTTATGATTGGGTTACAACCTGATGATGGGTTGATTTGGGTTTCTGTAACATATAGAGTTGACGATTCATCAACTCATTGGTCAAAAACAATCCTCTTGACTCAACTGGTATTAACGAAGTGTACTAAGAAACTGTTGGATTTTTTTTTACATCGGAAAATAATTTTTGTTTTGCACAGGCCAAAAAGGAAAAAGAACGGGAGGAAAAAGAGAAGCGGAAGGAGAAAGAGCGAAAGGAGAAGGAAAGAGAACGTGAAAAAGAAAAGGGCCGTGGTAAGAAGGATGAAACAGACAGTGAAAATATAGATGCAAGCGAAAGTCATGTCTACAGAGAAGACAAGAAAAGGGAAAAAGACAGAGACAGGAAACACCGGAAGCGGCATCATAGTGCCACTGATGAGGGTGGTTCTGATAAAGATGAGAAAGAGGAGTCTAAGAAGTCCCGCAAACATGGCAGTGACCGAAAAAAGTCAAGGAAGGCACGTGAATGTCCTCATATACGCTTGTGCTTTCATATTCTGTAACGAAAATATGAACTAAATCTTTGTCTGTTTCTCGACAGCATGCATATTCACCTGAATCTGACAGTGAGAGTAGACACAGAAGGCACAAGAGAGACCGAGATGGCTCTCGTAGAAATGGCGGACATGATGAACTTGAAGATGGGGAGCTCGGAGAAGATGGGGAAATTCAATAGTCGTCCGAGCAATCGATTTCAGGATTTTGTTTCCCTGCTTTGGAGGGGCCAATCGCCCAACCAGCATGATCTATGTGATTTTAAGAGCCATCTGATGGAAATGATTCTTTTGAAGATGAGATGAAGGGTTACCCAGTTATCATTCTTCCATTGTCCCTTAGTGGATACATACTTATGTAGTGTTCCTCATAGGAGTTAGTGGCGTATGTGAACCAGCCATTTGATTTGAAGCCATTTTAGTTATTTGCGAGCTGGTTTTGTACTTCCCTCAACATCTACTGTAATTCTGCTAGAGAGTATACATGCTGTTTTTTTCGCGGTTCTGTTTACTTATAGAAGTTCTATTATTAAGATTATCTTGTAGCTGATTTTACAGCACAAATCGTAACAAGAACGATAACAGTAGGAAGTGTATGAATTGTTGTTAAAACTATGAATGATCAATTCATTTTTATTTTCCATTTAAGATTTAAACTTTTTTGTCCATTATTGTTAACCTTTTGTACCTGTCTGGTCTTTCTAAATGCAAAAGGTGAAAGACTCATGAACAGCTTGATGGATAACTGTACCTGAAATGGACAGCGGAAGGATCACTTTTTGCCGACAATCCCTTGATTAGACGTCTCAGGTGCATGGCTGAGGCTATTAACAAAATATGTGATCCAAGTTCATTTAAGATTGATAATTTGATATATGCTTTCTTTATGAAATGTACATTCAATTGATGCAGGGCCCAGATGGTTAAGTGAAGCTTCTAGGATATGAATATACGGTTTAAACTTAAGCATGTACAGTCATTAGGAGCATGGTAGATTGTACAACCTAATAACCATGAGATTACCGTTCGAATCCCTCTTTATTTTCAAGGGATGGCGCTGTTGGTTGAAGACTTGGGTTTTGAAGGTGTGCTCCTCTCAACATCCCAGGTTCGAGACTCATCTATGACATTAATTTGTAGACATTTTTCGCGTAAGCATTCCTAGGGGTGCACAAATAACCCGAGAAACTCGAAACCAACTCAACCCAATTTGTCGTGTTGGGTTCAAAATCATAGAATTTTCATGGGTTGGGTTGGGTCAATGATCAACCTAACCCGACCGACCCGAATTTCATAGTTTAAAAAAAATATATTTTTACCTATAACATAATTATTATGTTATTTAATTATTTATATTATATGTTGTATATTTATTTTATTTAATTATTATTGTTAGACTTTTTGTTTTTTAATATTTTTTAAACTTTAAGCCTATCGATAAGGTTTTGAAGTTAGATAAACTTGAATTTTGCATTTGCAATAAGAATTCACGTTAATGTTCGTCCTAACTTTCTAGGAATCGAAAAAGGGGCGTTTGAAATTGTTTATTGAGTACATTACTTATCATGGTTAACTTTTTTAATTTTAGGTTAGTTGTAAATTTATGAACCAGATAATCCGACCCAACCCGAAAATAAAGGGTTGGGTTTGATTGAGTTGTGTCTTTAATTGGGTTGGAGAATTGATCAACTCGAATTTTTGGGTTGGGTTAAATCACCTCAACCCAACCCAACCCATGTTCACCCTTATCTATTCCTTTGATGTCCCTTAATGCCTGGACTAGAGATGGATGTGGTTACCCTTATTTAAAAATTAAAAAAAAAAAAAAAAAAAAACTTAAGCATGTACATGTGTCTCTTATAGCATGTATTGATATCATTTATGTCTAGCGCCCAAGGAATGAGTATTTTAGCAGGTAATAGATGCCATACACAACCCTCCCCTTCTTTGGGGGTCTAGAATAAATGTTATTTTTTTTCCCTCCTTTCTTTTTTGGCCTGTTGAATCTGGCAAATATCTTAATTATGATTCTTAGTATAATGGAAGCCAGAAGGTTGGTGGTCAGAATTGAGTAACAACTTCATTAATGATCTCGTCGAGAATGAGTGCTCCAATCTCAGCTCCTATAAGCTGCTTCTGTGGCTTGAGATCCCTCCATTCTGGTGCTGAGAACAAGTAATCTGAGTAAAGTAAATTGGATAACCCTTCCTCTTCTCGAGTGGCTTCCTTCTCACACATGAGCCCCACTACTTCTCCAGAATCCATGTTCCTGCCCTGCTTGGAATGGGCTTCCACCACCCTCCTCACACAGTCAAAAAGAAGCTGCTTTGTTTGATGTATTACCCTTCTGGATATCATGAGCTTAGATGCAGGGTTTGATGTTATAAGTTCCTGCAGTTCTGCAGTCTCAATGCCACTTGTTTTCTCCGTTGCTTCGGCGTAAATAAGTAATTCCCAGAGAGTGGCTGAGAGAATGGAGTCTTCTGGAACTTTCTTCTGTAGAGAAATGCCATTGTGCAACCGATTGTCGTTTGGTCTTGCTCGAACTAGACTCTGCTTCCCTGTTTTCATGTCCTAAACAAGTTCAGGCCATTCCCATACAATTGTTCTTTTCATTTGGGGGTGGGGGCTGTATAGGGTGTTAAATTCATAGACAGAAAATGAAAATCATTGTCTAATCCAGGGCTGAGTTGCTTACTTGGCTCCATGCTTCTAGTCACTAGCTTTTTTCGTTCTGCGCCCTGTTCAAATGAACTTTGAAAATGTTACATGGTTCATCAAGTTGACAGAAAGTTATACTATTAGTCCAGTAGTTAGACTATGGTGTTTCACATTTTGAAAGTTACATCATTGAATATAAATGGGACAAGCTGACGGCTGGGTCTGCTTTGAAGATTATATTGTCGACTTTGATTTCTGTTAATGCACATTTGATCAGAAATGCCTTGCAGATATGAACTCAGATAGATTACGATGAATTAGGTCTTTGGGACGAGTCATCATAATTTAACCTGAAAACTTTGTGAATCGATTTGGAATAAAACTTTGAGAGAATGGTCATACCTTAAGTACTTTCAAGTTGCAGGGTTCTTGAGCTTCAAAAGTTTCTGAAGTTGATGAATTAGCATGATGTCGTCTCGTCGAACACGACGTTTCCTCATCATCTTTTCTAGAAAATAAACTGAATGTCTTTCGGAAACTGCAGGGAGACGAAAAGTTCTCTGATTCTGCAACTTTCTTGCAGCTAACACTAAACATCCAACCACTTTTTCCCAAATCCTTAGTTTGCTGCTTCCTATTGATTGAAAGAAGCTTCTTACAGGAGTTCCTCAGCATCTTATTAATCTCTACAAATCCCTTTCCAAACTTCATAATGCTGTCTAATTTTCCACTGCTGCAGGGAAAACCACTGACCCCCCTACTCGATCTCTTTCTCGAGTAGTCTCTCTCGAAAAGGTAATCCTCCAACTCGAACGGCTCTTGTTGCTCTTGTAAAAGTTGTCTCAATGGTGATCTTGGTGTCATGGATGCTATGAAGAAGAAGAAGAAAGGTTGAAGTGCAAGTTGAGAGTAGAAGAACATATAACATTAGCAAAGGAAATTCACTTTTAGTTGGAAGAGAGAATTATGTGGTGCAGATTAACAAATCATGGATAGATCAGAAGAAACTTATCTCATAGAATCTGATTTATCATATATTGAAATGACTGTGAGTGAGAAAAGATAGACCATTAATGGTAGTCGACACCGAGCAAGAGCAAGACACGCGCGCACACACACAAAACACGACAGTTACTAGGTAAGAATGTCATTTTAACTGCTAAGGATTGCTGACACCATGTAACGTTATATGCCTTAGCTGTTTTTTTGTAGACATTTTGTTTTGTTATACACTTTTCAGTCGATCATTACTTGTCTTTACCTGTGGCCTTCTTCAATCTGTACACCTTTTCAATTGTACATGAAAACAAAGATAAATGGAGGTACTCATTACAGCAATGCAGGTGCCTCAGCTCCATTTTGTCAATAATTAACTGACCATTTTGAACTGATTAGAGATAAAGAAAGTACAGTAGTTTTAGCTGTAGTGAGAGGCTACAAAGAAGATAACTTATTGAAGATTGATTAGTTTCTATCCATGTTTACTTTCTTGCATGCATGAGTATGATATTTATTTCAGGCCAAGGTGTTGCTTTCAGAAGTAAAGCTTTTTGGGAATGGAATGGAAAAGATGTCAAATTTTCCATTTTGCCCTGAAATTTGTTCAGGTAAGGAATCTCATTAACAAAATCTGAGGGTTTTATTTTATTTTATTTTATTTTATGTTTGAAATTCCCAAAAAAAATTTCTTTCCCTGCATCATTCAGGCTCTGACCCCATCTTTGGATTTCTTTTTTATTGTAAAAAGATCCTATATTTTGAGACATCATTTTCGTATGGATACAACAAAAAATTATCTTTATATTTTGTTCCCTCCAAACTTGTAATTGTATTTTTTATGGCAGAAAAGAACAAAAGTGATTTATATTGCTTGGATCTAGTGTTAATTTTTGTAGGGAGTCATTTATTTATTTCGGACTAAATCTCTCTGATCACATGATGAATTTTGTTGTTCGACTCAACATCATTCGAACGGGCGATTTCTTGATCGAAGATACATACTGTCTACCGTTGGGTTCAATCCGCTTTGACAATAGCATATACTATATCAATATGTACAGATGTAGTTTCAATTGCTACAAATATAATGTAAAAAGATATAATCAATGACCATGTATTTCAACTCGTAATATGTCTAATAATCTCAATTTTTAAAAATGTTTAACAAAACTCTAAACTGTAAATTATTTCATTTTATATTTAGACTTTAAGAGTTGTGATATTATGTATTTGTTAAATACAAAATTTAAAAGATTTGTTAAATACAAAATTTAAAAGATTTATTAAATATAAAATTTAAAAGTCAAAATTGAGCACAGCTTAACCGATATCTTATATTAACGATCATGAGGTTAGAGGTTCAATCCCCACCTTACCTATTGTAAAAGAATATATATAAGGATACATATTTGAATATAAAAAGAAATCACAGGCATTTATTATATATTTTCACATTTTTAAAT
Organism: Sicyos baderoa; assembly: GCA_037832685.1. Taxonomy (NCBI): domain Eukaryota; kingdom Viridiplantae; phylum Streptophyta; class Magnoliopsida; order Cucurbitales; family Cucurbitaceae; genus Sicyos; species Sicyos baderoa. The sequence goes on from JBBMEF010000023.1 coordinate 1,876,930, forward strand.
TTAAAAAATGTATTCAACATAAATAAAGGGAAATTGTAGTGGATAGTCACTTTTAGGAAAATAATTATAAATCTAGTCATCTTTCAAAGTATTTGTAAATGTATTTTTTATTTTAAATTTAATTAATTAACATTTTCAGCTTTACCTATTATACCCCTGTTGTTACTATTTTTCTTTTTTTAAAATATATAAGACATTTGAATATTATGGACCTTTTTTTAGAATCATTGAATATTATTGACTTTATAATCTATGAATTTTGTAAAAAAAATAATTTTTAAATTTGTAATCATAGAATAAATTCATGATTTCTTAATCGAAAGGGTCAAAGACTTGGTGGTTTTATTGTTTGTTAATAATTCACTTAAATATTATTTTAACTTATTCCTAAAATATCTCATCAACCCCACTTGTCACTTGAAATCAACTAATCAAAATTACTTGCATGATGGACATATCTCAACAACACCAAGTTGCACACCCCCCTCTTAACTAAATGCCACTACCCACTTTAACATATATGCTACCTACCACTACCTTAAATGAATGTTACTATGCATCAATATATTTTAAGTAAAAAAAAAAAACCAATTCAAAACTATTACTTACACAACATTTTTCACTATTTTTAACGAATTAAAGGCACCACTTGTGAAAATTTCATTTTCTTAGGTAACATAACTAATCTTTATCGGTCTAAATATGTTATTCAAATAGTTAAAAAGAAGCATAATCCCAATACATCTCATACAATTTAATAATAATAAACTTAAAAAACATAGACAATACATCACATGTAAAATTCGAATCTAAGACCTTGAAGAGAGCATACCTTCAAAGCCTAAGCTTTCAACCACTGGGGACTTATTCAAATAATTAAAAGAATTAACATAATCCAATACATCTTATACAGTTTAAATTATATATTTATCGATATTTAATGTCTAATAAAAACATGAACATAGACAATGTGAAAATACTTTTGTATTTCTTTAAAAGATTCGCATAATATCCGAATATTAAGGAAACATTTAAATTAAACAAAATATACCATAATTATTGCTAAAAGTGTTGTTGTGTTAATCCTTCCTCTCATAACTTCTTGCAAAGTTAGGGGCACCAAGAAAAGAGACAAACTTTAGCTTTCACTTTAATTGCCCTCTGAATATTAAGGGCCCTTAGATTTCTCAGTCAAAAGAAAATCTATGAACTTTTGTGACACCTTTTTTTTTAAGCTGCTTGGTTGGTTTATTGATTGCAATTTCCACACACCCTCACCCTTTTCTTTCTCATCTTCCTTATCTCTTCTCCCCCCTTCTTTTCTTATAAATTCCCATGCTTTTCCACTTTTCCTCGAAATTTACGCTCGATAGCAAATTTTATCATTTCTATTTTAATTATAACAATTTAAAAATAATTTTTATTGAAATATTTCCATTTTCATTCTTTTCAATTCAATTTTATAGGATTGAGGTTATGAGTTTCACTTAATTGAAACAATTAATTTTGTAAATTTAATTTAAACCAACTGTTTAATTTGATTGAATAAGTTTTTACCATTCTTAATTTTTTTTTTTTATTTATAGATTTTTTCTTCTTCTCTTTATTTATTATTTATGTAAAATCTCTTTTTTCTTATCTATGGCTTACATCTAAAAGAAGTAATGATATCATGTATAATAGGAATTATGAGTTAAAGTCTCAAGTGTGCTTGGAAAAGAAAAAAAACACACATTTATAAAAAGTATATAGTGCCCATATTTTTTTTTCTTTGACAGTAGACTATAAATACTTGATTCAAGATGGTGAATCCAAAAGAAGTATTTTAAGTGTTCAAAAGATTTTACCATCTTTATAATTAAAAAGCGAGTTATTCATTGAATTATCAATTAATTTTAAGTTGAGATTGTGGTTGAAAATACTTTTGTTATGATTTATTATAAAAAATATGCATTATTCATTTTTTTATCAATTGGTTTTGAGATAGAATTCTTTATAAAAAATATTAATTACTCACTTCATTATTAATTAGTTACATATTAATCTACTAAGTATCAATCTGAATGCGACGCCATTTCTTTTTGTTTCAAAAAAAAAAAGTATCAATCTGAATGAAATTATAAAAACCAACATCGTGGCACTCCCAGTGTATGATATTTGAAATGAGTATTTAATATAAATATAAAAATAATAAAATTTATATTAAAATACGATTTTGATCCCTCAACTATTCACTTAGTTTCATTTTGGTCCCTAGACTTTTAAAAGTCCAATTTTAATTCCCCAACTATGACAAAAGCTTAAAAATAATCATTGGGTTAAAAAAAAAACTAAACCATAATTATAAATTAGATGAGTTGGCAATAAAATAATAATAAAATAATATTTTCCTTTCTTCTCCAAGTCTTTGAGGTGGGACTTCATCTTCTTCAACTCTTTTTTCACCATTATTTTTCATTTATTCTTCTCCAAGTGATTTTCATATTTTTAAAAATTACACACTAAAAATAAGAAAAATAGAACCAATCCATTATCCATCCATCCATGGCGTTCTTATTGGCTTTCACTCAATTTTCCCACTTTCTCTAACATTCCTAATCTTTTTCCCCTATTCCCTCTTTTGATCGGCGCTAGAAAATGGCCAATAAGCCGCCGACTTCAAATAGGTTTTTGAAATTTTCCCGATCAATCAATTTTTGGGGGTTTTTGTCGATAAGATTCGAAGATGTGTAAGGACGTTGTTCTTCCTGGAAATGGCGGGGGACTGCCAGCAAGCCCCCATCAGAGGTTATAAAGAAATATTCAATTGTTTTGTTTGATTTCCATGTACCCTCCTTAATCAATTTTAGATCAATCACATAGGAAATTAGATGTAATTTTGAAGCTCATATCACTGCTTTCCAACATAGTTTCCCTACTTTTATTATAATTTTCAAAAAATATGAGAAATTTGTGTAATGACAATGGAAATCACTTGGAGAAGAAGAAATGAAAATTAATGGAGAAAAAAGAGAAAATATTATTTTATTATTATTTTATTGTCAACTCATCTAATTTATAACTATGGTTTAGTTTTTTTTTAACTCAAAGACTATTTTTAAGCTTTTGTCATAGTTGGTGGACTAAAATTGGACTTTTGAAAATTTAGGGACCAAAATGAAACTAAGTGAATAATTGAGGGACCAAAATAGTATTTTAACCTAGAATTTAATTAAAAAAATATCAATTTTGAAGAGATGTGTTGAAAATCCCGAAAATAGAAAAACCTCACATTTCATGGAAACATCAAAACACCTTAGTGACATGATTTAATTGATTGTAATTTAATTTAACTTCATATGTTAGTAATAATATTTACAAGGTTAAAATATCATTTTGGTCTCTTAATTATCATGAAAATTTCATTTTGGTCCATGAACTTTCAAAAGTTCAATTTTAGTCTCTCAACTATCATTTTTGTTCCACTTTGGTCCTTTAACTTTCAAATATTCAATTTTAGTCCTTCAAATTTCTTAAATGTTCAAAAATGGTCCCTGAGTTAAAAATAAAACTTAACCCTAATTAGGAATGAATGATGTGGCAAAAAAATAATAATAAAAAAATATTATCATCTCCTTCCTCCATTCCACACCTCTCTGCCTCTCTCAACACCTCTGTTCCAGAAAAAAAGAAAAAAGAAAAAAAAGGAGCATTTGGGGGTTGAAGAAAGTAACAAAATATCCATAAAAAATCCTCTCTTTTGTCTAGAACTAAATTAAAATCTTTAACTCACACCATGAAAACCTATTAACATTTTTTTAAAAAAAATGAGCATTTGGGGTCCCTAGGACCATTTTTGAACATTTAAGAAATTTAAAGGATTAAAATTAAACTTTTGAAAGTTGAGGGATCAAAATGATATTTAAGGGACTAAAATTGAACTTTTAAAAGTTTAGGAACCAAAATGAAACTTTCTTGATAGTTTAGGTACCAAAGTGGAACAGAAACAATATGTAGAGTTTGTGGTCCCAATTAAAAAAAAAAAAAAAAAAGACACGACCAAAAGTCAGTTTTTTACGTACCTTTTTTTCTTTATCAAAACAACATCAGTCGGCATTCCTTGAGGTTATTTCCTCGAACGAATTTATGTTGAATAATGCTTGTTTTTTTCTTGTTTTTCTTTTTTTTCTTAATAATAATTGGCAGATAACTTGATCTTGTCAACTTTATATTTTCTTTTCTACTTTTTTTCTTTCTCTCTTTTTAATTTTCGATCATTTTCCCTGTCTTAACTTTGATATTCTTTCATGTATTTAGCTGTCATTTTATATACCTTGCATTTAGATTACACAAGTCTTCTTCGTTAGAATGGACAACGCACGAGCCTTGTTATTTGTAAGTTAACACAATAATTGAAAGATTTTTTATTTTTTCTTTCTAATTTTGAGATATGTAAATTTATAACATTATAACATTGGAATGCTAATATGGAGTTCATAACTAAGCTCTTTAATGAGAGGGAAAAAACTAGCACTTATGAAACTTTGAGAAAACATGGGAGTTTGGAATTAAAAAGGGGGAAAATAAAAACAAGAACACAACCAAGGACGATAACTTTAGCAATGATATGACATCATATATATAAGAATCACTTTTAATGTTGCAAGAAATTCACATATTAGATTCATTATGATTCCCCCAACGTACAAAAGTATTGGAGTGAAAGGTGGCTAAATACATCATTTCACTCTCTCACGTGGTCGTGTCATATCTTACTTTGTTCTTTAATCAATTTCATCGTTGAATTTTAGATTTTTTTTTAATTATATTTTTAATAATTTGTAAGTGTCCGAACTAATTCATACATACATTGAATATTTCTATCAGACAAACTGTTGAGTAAACAAAGTTGTTCCACATCGCTAAGATAAGAGAAAAATCTTGTGTGTATAAAGAGAAGACAATACCTCCATTAATATGAGGCCTTTTGGGAGATGCCAAAAAACACAGCCATGAAGAGTTATGATTCCCAAAGTGGATAATACAAGTGGTATCAGAGCTAAGGCTCTTGATTTAGTGATGTGGGTGAAGAGACTCTCGATGAAGTACAAAGGAGGGGTGAGTCTATGGTGTACTTTGTTCGAGGGGAGGTCTCCCCAATATAGACAAAGTCAAAGGTTCAAAGGGTTTAAAGTGTACTTTGTTTGAGGGGAAGATTGTTGAGCAAACAAAGTTGTCCCACATCGCTAAGATAAGAGAAAGATCTTGTGTGTATAAGAAGGAGGCAACACCTCCATTGATATGAAATGAGACGGCCTTTTAGGAGATGCCCAAAAATAAAGTCATGAGAGGTGAGTGATTCCTAAAGTGGACAATAATATTATATAGAAGACGTCTACCTTTTCTACATTTGATTGTACAATATATATAGAAAAAATTGTAAAAACTTAATTTGTGAACTCATATTTTCTTAGTTCAATTTTTTTTTTCAACCTTTTTGTTCATTTAAATCTTTTACCATAATTTGATTGAACATGAGAATTTGGGTAGCAAGCATAATAATACTTGTATTATAATTCATATTATCAATTTAATTTTTAAAAATAAACTTTGGGACTTGTCCATCTATATAAAATAGAGAACTTATGCCTTTTTAAATGGTGTTCAATGTTTGCTAATGAAAATAACAGTTCAGTTGACATGAATGACTTATGTTTAAGAGATCATGAGTTTTAATTTTTCTATTTTTTAATTCTTATTAAACTAAAAATAAAAAGTTATCTCTATGTCCAACGACTCATCTAAGGTTTTTTAGTCCGATTTAAATATGTAGTATGAAAAAATGAACCTTTTAACTTAAGAGATGAAGTATAAGACAATTTATCATTAAGTATATTCATTTTATTATCTAACCTAGAAGTTGAATTATAATTGCAAATAGAAAAAATAGTTTCCTTAAATAGTTACCAATATATACTTCAACTTAATTACGACATTAAAGAAAATATTCATATTTCCTTTTTCTTTTCTTTTTGTAAAACTTTTATTTTTACATGCGATTGTGTGACATTGGTTAAGAAAAATAAAAATAAACAAAATGTCAATCTTTTGAAGAAAAACAACCATAAAGATGTAGAATTGAGGAGATAATAATATTTAGTCTCAGTCAAGATAAAAATATGTAACAACAAAAAGAGTGAAACCATATGATATAGTTAATTATCTCGAAAAATACCGATTAGTTAATCAAGCTAGACATTAGTAACTATTTTAAATGTTTAAATTTGCAGAAAAACTACATATTTCAAGTTAAGCTAGGAAATTAAAATATATATATATATATATATATATATATATATGGACGAATGTGTAGAAAAATCCTACCTAAAATATATGTGGCATCATTTAGTATTACATAAATAATTTCTTTTATAACAATTTTATTTTTATAGCACTCAATGATGTCACATATGTACTTTCCATATCCATAAATCCCTACCCATGAACAAGTAAAAAAAAACAATCTATTGATTTCAAAAAAAAAAAAAAAACTATTAAATTTCCTCCTTTAACTTCATATTGAACCAAAAAAAGAGAGAGAGAGAGAGAGATAAATGTGGGGCGAATAGTATATATTACATTTCCACGTCATCACACAATTAATATCACATGTTATAAATTTGGGGGTACCCCATAATGACTAATAAATATAATATAATACAACTAATTAAAATGCAAATACAATTAAGGAAGTGACACTTTAATTAATCAAAGGCGATGCTTTAATTAATTAATAATTATTTCATTTCATTGTGTAGCATAATATGTAAGATTTTCATCAACTTTGTGAGAGTAATAATTGAATGATATTTTTTGCATGGATGAGTTGTTGATCTTCTCGTGCATGGGAACACAAATCCTATAAAGATCCGACAGCCGATTATTAAGCGCCACAAATTCCGACCACAATCTCTCATTTTGTCTCCGTACCATTAGACCGCGGTTCAACACCGAACTCAGCTGGCTTTTTAGCTCCTGGTTCTTCACCTTCAGCCGGTCCGTTTGAACCGTCAGATTCTCCAAATGTCTCTTCTTCCGCAACCTCGACCGCCTCGCTGACTCCCGGTTCGATATCATTCTTTTCTGCCTCCTCTCGTTGTCGATCAAAGGGACGATGGCTTGGCACGAGCCTTTCGAACCCGAGTTTGATCCGTCCTCGAATAAGTTAGACCAGAGCTCGTGGATTTCGTCGGGCGTGAAGCTGGATTCCTGAACCGGGTGGTTGAACCGGACGGCTTCTTCTTGAGAATAGAACATGGGGAGGGAGTGTCAAAATGAAATGAAGCTCAAAATTAAGGGAATGTTAGATGAGAGAGAAAGGAAAAGGGAATGAAGGAAGAGGAAGAGATGGGTATATAAAGGAAGTGGGAGGGGACAAATAGGACCCATCAAACCAAAGGTGGAGATATAAAAAATTTAGGGAAAGCACATTTTTAATCAATTTTAATTTCATTTTTGTATTTTAAAATTAAACACTTTTAACTAGACATTTCAATATATATTCACTTATCGAATGAGTTAGTGGCGCAGTGATTTCATAATATGGACGTTGTAAATCAGTTCAACACCAGCGACATGAATTCGATCCTTGAAATCGGTATTGTGATTGCTCTTTTTCAATTTGTACTAATATATATATATATATGTGTGATATGTTCAATTTAATTAGTCTCTTAGGTATTTATATATATATATATATATATGTGTGATATGTTCAATTTAATTAGTCTCTTAGGTATTTTTCAAAGAAAAAATTATGAAGTAACAAATTATCTTTAATTATATAATATAATGTTGACTAAAATAAAATTTAAATTTTAATAGTGAGGAATTTAGATGTTGGCAGACCGTTTATATATTTACTGCCCAACTACGTGGCATTATCTCATCCATCCAATATATTTTGATTGTATCTGGCCATTCAAAAAAAATGGTTATTTTTTAAAATAAAAAATTCTTCCTCGCTCCAAACTCCTTTCTCTTCCAATTTCTTCATTTTTTTTTTTGTAATATTCATTTTTTACTCTCTTCTAAAACCCTACAAAACTTTCTAAAATCTAAATCCTTCCGCATTACAAAAAAAACAATGAAATCTTTTTACTATGTTTTAGATTTAAATAAAGAAAAATCTTTTTGTTTCTCTCAACCCATATATATAAAATTTAGTTAGTTCCTATGGAATAAACTAAAATCTAAGAAAACTTGGAGAAATGTAATTTTGTGAGGAAAATGATACACACACGAGTTTTATGCTGCACTCATCCTTTTTGCGGTTTCATGGCAAAAATTTCCCAAATATTTAAAAAAAAAAAAAAAAAAAAACAAAGTTTGTCACATATAACCAATTAATCTATATTTGTATAAGAGATATAGCATTACATCAAATACACTTTGTAAAGATTAGAAATGGTATGTCTCTTATATACTAAGTCTCTTCAAATACACTTTTTCATATACTACCTTTTAGGTAACAACTTTTGGATTCAATACTTAGCCTCATGGGCTATATTGCATGATACTATATTAGACAAACACAAACTTCCATCTAAAATATCAATTTAATCTTAAAATCAATTTACTATTAAACATTCGATAAATATTATGAGTTTTTATTTTCATCTTTTAAATGTTCAATTTTCAATCTCGTGACAAAATTTTTTATTCTCGCAATAATTATTGAACCCATACTTTTTGTGGAGGCAGAGAAAAGTACCGCTTTAGTCTTTTAATTTTGGGTCTAGTTTTTATTGGGTTTATATGTTTTAAAATTAAATATTTTTTCTAATTATATTCAATGTTATTTTTCAAATAAAAATTATTAGTTACATAATAAAATGTTGACTAAAATTAGGTTAGTTAAATTTTTTTAGTAGGATTAAAGAGTCGTATAGATAAGTTCAGTATTATTCTAATCTTTTCATTCTAAACATTGAGGGAAGATTAAACAAAAACTTGTTTAAAAAAAATAAAAAATAAAAACTATGAAGTGTTTAGATTTACATAATGCAATTTTATTGAATATAAGAAGATTAGTCAATGTTGCTAATAAGAGTATAGATTAATCTAGTAATTCAAATATTCTAGATCCTCAAATATTCTGTTTGATTTTTTAATTTTTAATTTTGTTTTTTTTAAAAAAAGGTCACAAATTAAGATAAGAAATTATCTTTCGTAATCCCTTGTTATTCGGTAACCATAGGACCCATTAAAAAAGTAGGAAACTTTAGAGGACGAACGCACATTTGTCCAAAAAAAGGCAGAATTGATGAATTATATTCAACACACACACTTTTTTTTCTTTTTTCTTTTTTTTTTTTTTTTTTTTTTTTTTTTTTTTTTTTTTCTGGTTAAGAAAAAAAGCACATATATATTTGGTAGTGGGGTCTGCAAAAATAAATTAAAAATAATAATAATATATTTCTGGTTTTCTCTTGGAGTTAGAAGATGAACTCTTTAGCTAGCTTAACCACTAAGGATCAGATAAAACGACAGATTAGACAAAAAAGCTTTTTCACAATTGAAAAAGTTATTTTATAGTAACATATCATTTTGGCTGTTTTTTTAATGACCGACCGTCCGAGCTTCGCTTCTATATATTTGAGACATTATTGATTTGTCTTTAAGATGTGACATCGAAATATATTTTGAAGGATTGGAAAATAATTGAGGGATGTTTACAAGTTAATGTTATTAGCAGAACTTGAATTTGACTGAATTTCAAGAGGAGCTTACTTTTGAAGTCTAGACCTTCAACCAACTGTCGTGTTCTTTAGGAATACATATCATTTGGTCGTTCACACTATCTTACATTGAAAAAAAAATTATAAAATAGATTAGCTACTTCACCAATTTTCTATTATCTATTATTGATTTTTATACTTTTGAATTTATTCTCAATTTTCAAACTAATAAGCTCTTGTAGATCTAAGTAGTTATTAATTTAATTCATGTTGTTCGATACCGTAACAATAATCAATCAGATAACTTAGACTTCAAAAAATATATAAAAGAAAATAATGATAATAGTTTAGGTATCAAGACATGTTTCTTTGAAAGATCTCTCGTTCGAGACTGCTGGAAAGCATTTAAACTAGAATACCCTTCAAAGTATCCGATGCCACAGTTTAGAGAGACGCGTCAATGGTATTCCAGATATAGGAGAGTGAAGTTTCGATTTCTCAATTTTTTTTAAAAAAAATAGTTTTGATATAAAAAAGAACCTAATATAAACATATTTTTTTAATTTTACACAGGAGAATTAATAAAGATTATTTTTTAGAAAATTTAACTAGAAGTGTATTATACGAACTAATTTAAATTTCTATTAAAAATATATGAATCAAAATGGAGTAAGTCTCATATTTTTTAATTTTAATTTATCGTAATATTTTATTTTTGAAAAGGGTAATGATCATAAAGTTTTATCAAAACCCAATCGTGCCCATGATCCCCAAACTCACATGCAAAAGTTTGAAATTTTAGGAATAAAATTTGTCAGAGAAATTTATTAAATATAATTAAAATATGAAAAAGCATATTGTCTGGGCAGCTACAAAATCTAAGCAGCCAAATAATATTCTCTTTCTCTCTTACAGTTTAGTAGTTAATGTCGGAATCTTGTTTTCTGGGGGCGACAGAGACAAGAAAATTAAAGAAACTAATTTGGCAGTTTTTTTAGTTGAAATTAATTTTGGATTTTTATGGAGGATTGGTTTAATTAATTGTTTAGTGCATGGTAACATGCAAACCAATGTTGGGTTAATTTCTTGTTTTTTAGCTAAACTTTGTAAAGAGAATCTGAGCCTTACATATGTATTTTAGTACACAAAATTACCATTGTCTTTTGGCCTATTTTTTTTCCTTTTTTTATCGGTTGCCTTCATGTGCTGCAAAGTACTCTTTATAAAAAAAATTATTTATTTAAAAAAAAAAGGTTTTATTTTTATTTTTATTATATTTTAAAGTTTTTTTTTGGATAGGATTGCTTGTTATCTATGGGAAAGTTAAAAAAAACAAAAACAACCTGGTTTCTAGATTTTTTTCAATAAAACCAGGTTGTATTATGTCAATTTCTTGTATTGCAAAGTAGGTAAATAGCTGCCATTTTAGGGTATAAATTTATACTGTTACGAATTTCTATAAATTATTAAAAAGTTAAGTAAATTGTAATTGACCTGACCACATATACTGTGTGTGTGTTTTTTTTATACAACAATATTAGGGGAGGAAGATTCGAACTTATAATCTCATGATTACTAGACCGTACAAGATGCCAGAGCTATGCTACCTTTGGCCCCATATACTCTGTGTTAATTATATTTTGTGTGAGTTTATTAATTTAATTTTAGAATCATGCAAATCAATTCTCAACAAAAACTTTTTTTAAAATATTTCAAATTTCAATTCTAAAGTTTAAAAAGCATTAAAAATTAGAAAATTTGTTATGTATATCAACTTTAGGGCCCTCTATTAGAATTATAGCACATTTTTATCAAAAATTCGTTTATATCAAAATTCTGAGTGATTGAACTCAATCGATAACTAGTGACTGAACTCAATCAGTTTGTTAAGTGATTGAGCTCAACTGATTGAGTTCAATCACTAGTTATTGATTGAGTTCGATTGAGTTCAATCACTCAGAATTTTGGTATATGTGCAATTATTTTTAATTTTGTGCTATAAATACAATTTTTTAGTCCATTTTTGTTATACATGAAAAATCCCCTAAAAATTAAACCGAGATTATTGTTCTAAAAATTTGAAAAATGGAAAAGACGATCGGAAGATGCATTCAACAATCAATGAAATTAATATTAAACTTGAATGAAAAAGAGGTATTAATATATCTAAGTTACGTCATTTTCGAAAATAGCTATAAGGAGATTTAAACCTCATTTTCGAAAATAAGAGTCTAAAACCTCATTTTCGAAAATAGTTGACTGAGAGTCTAACCTCATTTTCGAAAATAGTTATAAAGAGATTTAAACCCATAATTTTTTCGGTTATGAAAGTATCATTTGTTTTTTTTTTTTGAAAAAAAGAGATCAATCGCATTAAAAGTCCTCCAAAGACCGCAAACAATCCAACTCCACAAGGGAGCCAATAACAGGGGGAGATTCCCCCTCCAAAAACCTTCAGTAACCTCCACAGAAGAGGAGAAGGAAACAGAGCACAACCTCAACGGCATAGTTTGTTTGGCTAAAGAATCAGCCACAAAATTACAAGTCCTACAACAATGCGAGATGCTCACAATCTCAAGAGAAGAAAGCATCATCCTAATATCAACAACAATATTGTTAAATTCCGAAAGGTCCTGACTAGCACCAGAAATAGCATTCAACACCTCAAGAGAATCCGTCTCAATCAAAATAGGGGGCAACCAACGAATCTGAGTCTCCCCAATATGCCTCAATCCCTCCCTCAACGCTAAACCCTCCAACGCCTTGATAGAGAGATTGTCGAAGCCAGAAGTAGACCCCACCAGCTTGGGCCTACCCTTCCAGTCGCGGACCACCCAACCGATCCCACCGCCACCTAAGCTCAACGACGCATCCACGTTCAACTTCCAACAACCTTGAGGAGGGGCTCTCCAGCTATCCATCACCCTCTGCCCAGGAGGCTTAGCCCTAGCAGTGTTACCTGCAACCAACAACAAATGAGAATTAATCGCCCTAAAAATCAAATCGCGGAGAATATAGAACTTCAACTTAGATTTATCATGATAAACTAAGTTTCTGAAGGTCCATAAACCCCAAATAACAAT